>JAADYC010000372.1:0-22435 GCA_023338135.1 Phytopythium kandeliae | reverse complement strand
GGCAAACGGCGACGCCGCGATGAGGAGGGAGGAGCTGCGCACGCTGCGCATCGCGTTCGTGGGCAACGTGGACTCTGGCAAGTCGAGTCTGATCGGCACGCTGATCAAGGGCGAGCTGGACGACGGCCGCGGGTCGTCGCGTAAGGCCGTGTTCCGCCACAAGCACGAGGTCGAGTCGGGCCGCACGAGCAGCGTGGCCACGGCCTACCTGGGCTTCGACGAGGCGGGCGAGCAGATCCTGTCGAAGCGCGCGGGCAAGCTCCTCCCCTGGGTCGAGCTCGCCAAGGTGGCGCACAAGCGCGTGCAGCTCATCGACCTGGCAGGTGCGTCGGCGGCCGCGCGTGTCGTGCTGCGGTAGGAGGTGGACGCGGCTCACGCTCGGTGCAACGCGCGCAGGGCACGAGAAGTACCTCAAGACGACTGTCTTCGGACTGACAGGCATGCAGCCGGACGTCGTGGTCGTGGTCGTCGGGTCGAACATGGGCGTCAAGCGGATGACCAAGGAGCATCTCGCGATCGCCGTCGCGGTGCGTTGCATTGCGCCGCGCCGCGCCACGCCGCACCGCGTGGTGCCTTGATCGCTCCACCTGATAGTTCTGACCGCTCTGCGCTGTGGGCTTGGCCGGCGTGTGGCTCTGCGACTGCAGCTGGAGATCCCAATCGTGGTCGCGCTCACGAAGATCGATATCGCGCCGAAGAACGTTGCCAAGGAGACGCTCGCGACGATCCGTCAGTCGCTGAGGAAGTGTACGTCTGGTTGCGAGGATCTTGCTGTGCAGTGCGCAGGTACAACCCCCTCTCACGCGTGTGGCTGCTGCGATAGACGGCAAGATGGCGATGCTCGTGAAGACGGAGGAGCAGGCCGCGACGGCGGCCAAGAGCATTCCGTCCAACCGCATCACGCCGATCCTCCCCATCTCGAACGTGACGGGCGACGGACTGAGCAACTTGCGGAGGATAATCTACGACGCGTCTCCGCAGGCGCTGTTCAAGGCGACGCTGTCGACGACGGCGCTCGCGACCGTCCGGGCGGCCAGCCCAGGCGAAGCGGCGGCTATCACTCGGGAGACTGGCGCAGCGAGCAAGGGTGAGGCCGCGGCGAGCAAGAGCACGGCGTCGGCGGACGAGATTGTGGAGATGCCCATCGACGAGACGTACCAGGTGCCCGGCGTCGGATTCATCGTTGCGGGGACGCTCGTGAGCGGCAGCTTCCGCGTGAACGACACGCTGCAGATCGGACCCGACTACAACGGCCACTTCCACAAGGTGGCGGTGCGCAGCATCGAGTCCATGTACATGCCGCTGAAGGAGATCGTGCCGGGGCAGACGGCCGCCATGTCGCTGCGCTCGGTCAGCAAGAAATTCGCGCTCGGCCGCGCGACGTTCCGGAAGGGCATGATCCTACTGAGCCCGCACGTGAACGTGGTCGACTACGTGTCGCGAGTGTTCGAGGCGCGCGTGGTGATCCTGCACCACCAGACGACCGTCACGGTCGGGTACCAGCCGATGGTGAACTGCCGCACGATCCGCCAGACGGCCGAGATCGTCTCGATTGAGTCGGACCTGGACGTGATCCGCACGGGCGACCGCGCGCTCGTGCGCTTCCGCTTCATCCACTCGCCCGAGTTCCTCAAGAAGGGCATGCGCTTCGTGTTCCGCGATGGGCAGGCCAAGGGGATCGGCAAGGTGGTGCGGATAGTGCACGCGGATCCGCCGGCGCAGCAGCAGCCGTGAGCGGAGGCATGGCGCGAGCGAGCGAGCGCCGAGGCGAGCGCGGACAGGTTGTAGAATACAATTGCGGACGGATGCGAAGCAGCACGAGGTGGCGGCGCGCCGCGCTTGGCGGTCTAGTCGGGCGAGCCGGCGTCGCCCTCGCCGTGGAAGAGCAGGTCGAGCATCTCCTCCTCCTCCTGCGTGTACATGTCCTGGAGCGGTGACTGGCGGCCGAGCGTCAGGAACAGGTGCTCGACGAGGCAGAGGGAGGTCTGCACGTCCACGGACACGTCCTCGCCCTTGGCCTGCGCGTCCCGAGCGAAGTGGTCGACGACGCGCTGGACCAGCGGCCCCGCGTAGCGCCGCCGCTGCTTGTCGCTCAGGTGCTGGCCCGCGACTGCGGCAGTAGGCGCGCATTCGCACAGACGCGCGCGTGAGCCCAAGGTCCGCTTCGTGGCGAGGAAGCCTCGCGGCGGGCGGGCGGGCGGGCGGACGGACACTCGAGGATCTCTTTGCTGTGCGAGCTGCACTGGCCGAGCGCGACCTGCGTGCCGCAGAGCGAGGGCGAGGCGCGTGAGGCGCTGCGGCCGAGAGCGGCGGCTGCAGAGAGCGGCCTCGCCGCCAGCCAGCGCCTACCTTGTCGGTCAGGAACTGCTGCACGCGCGCCAGGATCTCCTCGGATACGAACGACGCATCGACCTGCGAGCGCCACGTCCCGGCCGTTAGCCACGCCCTGCGCGCGCTCGCACCCCCGCGCTCTCCACCTTCTTCTCCTTCTTGGGCGGCTTCGCCTGCTTATCAGCAAGCGTCGCTACCTGCTCTAGAGCGCAAGTCGCGGCGAGGGCTTCATCCGTCGGTGCGGCGGACGAAGCGGCCTCGACGACCGCCTCGTCGCTCGGAATGGCTGGCTGCTCCACTGCCGGAGGCTCTCGAGCTGCTGGTGACGAGGTCGCAGCGCCGAGCGGGCTGTCCATGGCGCTGGACGCGTCGACCCGCTTCTCCGAGGAGGGTGGAGACGCCTCCGTGGCCTCATGGACCGATCCCGCGTCTCTCTCGGGCGACAGAGCGCGGTCTTGGACCGCGGCGCACTCGCTCGCCGGCTCCTGCAGCTGATTGTCTCCGGTGACGGCGCTCTCGACCTTCCCGTCCACCGACCCGCGTGCGCCTGATGCGTCGGTGGCCTCCTCGGCTTTGGTGCTCTCCACGTGCTCACTGCCTGCGAGCGTCGATGGGTCGGCCGTCGCTTCGACGGGGCGGACGGCGCTCTCAGCGTCCGAGAGCGGAGCGGACGCCGCCGGATCCATCGTTGAGCAGAAGCGAGAGTGGAGGCCCAGACGCGGTGGCGTCGAGCAGGACGCCAGGCGTATCTTCCGAGATGGCCGCGTCGACTCTTAGGCGGCTATTCTCGTCGAGCTGCAGCGGATGCGGCGCTGGCAGCGAGGTGAGGCGCGGGCCTCGGCGTCTCTGCTGCGACGCACCGCTCCGTGTCGAGAGCGACAGCGGCTTCGGGGCTGCAGTGACGAGCGGCTGCAGCGCGACTGCCTTGCCGTCCGGTCTCCTCCGCTAAGCGCGTCGGCTTGCGGACCGACCCCCGAGGCGCTGTCGAGGTCCGAGGTGGCCTCCGGCGCGAGTCCTCGGGCTCCACTCTCTCCTTCGCGCGCCTGGAAGGCGGGCGGCGCACTGTCCGTCTCCCTGGTGTAACGAGGCACGAATGAGAGCAAGTCCGAGGGCTCAGGGAGCGCTGGGCGGGACCGAAGCGGCCGACAAGCAGGATATACGAGGCGCTCCGCTTCATTATCGAACGAGAGCGCGAATCCGAGCTGCGGCCGCGTCGGTCGCATCGACGCTCCCTACCACCACTTCCTCGGGGTCAAAGGCGAGCACCTCGCTCGTCGGCTGCGCTCGACCTCGCGCTCCGCACCGGCCGGCTGCTAGCCGTCTAGTGGAACTTGTACTGGATCTTCTTGTGCACCTGCACGAGGAACTCGACGTACGACACGTCGTTGCGCGTGCGGTCCTCGACCAGCGCGCTCATGAAGCGGTTGGCGCGCCAGTCGCTCTTGGTGAGCACCTCGAGCGGCTGCGAGATGGGGATGGTCGAGTTGAGATACTCGACGAGCGAGCGCACGCGGTCGCGCAGGCCGCCCTCCTTCTCCTCCTCGAGCCGCTCGAACAGGTCGAGCGTCGTCTCGGCCGTGTCGGCGTGCTCGACGCCGAAGAGCTCCAGCAGCAGCTCGCTCGGGACTTTCGGGCCGATATAGAGGTAGCAGCACATGGCCGAGTGTAGCAGGAAGACGCCGTTCTCCTCGAGCTTCTCGGCCGTGGGCGGCAGCTGCTCGGGCAGCACGAAGGCGCCCGAGTCGTCGTCGAACGTGGCGCAGTTCTCGGGCATGTCGTGCAGGCTGTAGAGCTTCGGGTAGACGGCCGAGACGGCGAACTCGACCGGCAGGCTGTTGAGCAGCCCCATCATCATGACGCGCTCGTCCGCGCGCACGTCGATGAACCCGCGCGGAGGGTTGCCGACCAGGTTGGCGCGCAGCGCGCGGCTCTTGAGCGTCGCGAGCGTGTAGAGCGGCAGCAGCTTGAGCGACTCGGGCAGGATGAGCTGGCCCGAGGACGAGGACGCCGCGCAGTGCTTGCGGTAGTTGAAGAGCACCGTGACGCACTCGTCGACGAGCTGGTCCTTGACGGCCGACGGCGTGGCGCGCATGAGCGACTTGTCGCAGAACTGCTTGGCCGCCAGGCGCTGCCAGACCGAGCAGGTCGCGTCCAGGTCGGCGAAGCGGAAGACGTTCGAGAGCAGCGGCTCGACGGGCAGCGCCAGGTTGTGCACGCGCACGCAGCGGATGCCGTCGCTGCGCGTGTACAGCAGCGCAGCTTGAATGTACGCGTCTGTGCCCTCGGCCAGCGGCTCGTCGTGCGCGAACGTCACGCTCACGGACCGGTCCTGGTCGATGACGGCGAACTCCATCTCGTCCACGGCGCCACGCGCCTGCGGGGACCGGAAGAAGCTGCCGAACGACTTGTCCACGCGCAGTCCGGCGCTGCAGCGCACCTTGAGCACGGCCTCGTAGCCGCAGTCGCGGTCCACGAGCCGCTGCAGCAGGCTGCGCAAGTGGTGCTGGTTGCTCGACTTCTCCTTCTCGAACTGCGGCATGTACTGCACGCGGCCGCCCGTCAGCTCGCTCACGCGCGCGATGTCCGCGAGCGACGCGAACGCGTTCGCCACCGAGAACACGTCGAGCGAGATGTGCGCCTCGGCGCAGCGACGCGCGAGCGCCTCGTACGAGTTCGACGCCGGGGAGCCGTCGCCCTCAGGCGTGTATAGGTCCACCTCCTTGGTCGTGCCGTACGCGCCGCTCACCTCCTCGCGCTTGACGCGGCCGACGCCGAGGCGCGGCGGGCCGGCGTGCAGCAGGATGACGCGGCCGCCGGTCGCCTCGAGCGCGTCCACGACGCTCCAGAGCGCGGCGCCAGAGACGGCCTGGTTCTTGGTCGTGCCCTCGAACGCCGAGGCGATCAGGCGCGTGAGCGCGCGCACCTTGTCGAGCGCCGCCGGGTCGTCCATCGAGACGAGCCAGCTGCTCGGCGGCAGCGGCGCGGGCGGGTCCTCGATGTCCGGGCTCACGCTCATGGTGATGCCGTGGTTGCTGGCGTCGTCCGTGGCGCCCGTGGCGCGATCCATGCGGTAGTAGTGCACGGTCGTGTCGAACGTGACGATGCCGATCTTCTTGCGCTTGTTCTGCGCCAGCGCCGGCAGCAGGTACTCGATCGCGTGCAGCGCCGCCGGCGCCAGCGTCGACTGGAACGAGAAGAGCGACACGTCGAGCATGAACACGAAGATGGGCTCCTGCGGCGGCCGGACCGTGTACGCAGCGGGCACGATGTAGTCGACGGACCCGCGCGAGAGCTCGGCGCGCTCCTGCACGTCGCGCCGCCGGCCGTTCTGGTCCACGCTGCAGTAGTAGTCTCGCGGCGTGTCGTTGTGCAGCATGCAGAGGTTGCACACGAACTTGCGGCCGCCCTGGATGAACTTGGTGAACGAGTTCACGTAGCCGGCGCAGCGCGTGCAGCGCAGCGGCCCGGTCGGCCCGAAGTCCACGAGCGGGATGGGCAGCTCGTCCTCGCGCAGCTCGGCCAGCGGACAGATGACGGCGGCCAGCGGCAGGCCGCAGTGCTTGGCCACGTCCTTGGTGGCCGGCACGCGGTTCAGCGTCGGCCGGATGAAGCGCGGGTTGCAGCAGCCCTCATCCACGCACACAAAGTTGCTCGACGCCGCCGGTGGCATCGTCACCGTGTGCCCGCGCGCCACGTACTGCACGCACTCGGTCGACACGATCGGCCGCGGGATCTGCGTCGGGTCGATGCGCTGCTTCGGCTGCTGCGGCTGCTGCGGCGCCGGCTGCTGTGGCTGCGGCGCCGGCTGCTGCATCGGATGGCCCATGGACGGCCCGCCGGGGTAGCCGGGCGTTCGCTGGAACTGACCGGGAGGCGCGTCATACCCATACGCCGGCGCGGCTCCGTACGGAGGCTGTTGCTGCTGCTGAGGCGGGGGAGGAGGCTGCATCCCGTACGGCGGACCCGTTCGCGCGCCTGGCGGAGTGTTGAACTGCGGAGCTCCGCCCGGGGAAGCGCCTTGCGGGGGCGGCGGGCCGCGGCTGAAGCCGTAAGCGCCGGGTCCCTGGCTGCCCATCGGCGGGCCAGTGCCCGGCTGCGGCGGCTGAGGCGGCTGCTGTTGCGGAGGAGGGGGAGGCTGCATGCCCGGCTGCGGAGGGTACGCGGGCGTCTGGTTGGGCGGTGCGCCACCTACAGGAGCGAGCGACAACCCATCGAGGCGTTAGCCAGTGCCCAAACCTACACCACGGCCGGCGGCGCTCCACGAGACCGACCGGCGCGCTGGAACTGGCTGTTCATGGGCGGACCGCCGGACGATGCCGGGCCCGGAGCGAACTGCTGCTGGCCGGGGCGGTATCCAGCCGGCGACTGGATCGGCGCGGGTCCAGAGCGGCCGTCCGAGCTCGGCGGGCCCTGTGAGAACTGCTGCTGGCCGGGGCGGAACCCGGCGGGAGACTGGATCTGCGCAGGTCCAGAGCGGCCGTCCGAGCTGGGCGGGCCCTGCATCGGCGGCGCTTGCCCGGGGTACCGACCCGCGGGGAAGCCTGGGCGGCCCTGGGAGCCTGGCTGCTGCTGCTGCGGCGGCGGCGGCGCGCCTGGCGGCGTCTGGCCGTGGGGCTGGCCCGCGGGGAAGCCTGGGCGGCCATTCGACCCGGGCGCGCCTTGCTGCTGGCCGGGGAAGCCGCCGGGGAACCCTGGCCGGCCGTTCGAGCCCGGCGGCCCCTGCTGCTGCGGAGCGAATCCGCCCGCCGGGCCAGGGCGGCCAGGGAACTGCTGCTGCGCGAGTGACGGCTGCGACAGCGGGTACGCGGGGCCTGTCGGTGCATATACAGTCACACACCCAGATGTTCAGTCGGCGAGTCTGCTAGACATTCGGATCCGGATCCGGCACGCGCGCGCGCGCGCGGCGGCGGGACGCGCAGCGACTCACTCGCGCCGGGGCGGAGCGCGCCTGTTGATGGGGGAGCCGTGGCACCGCGTCAGCTCGTGGCTAGTGCAGGCGCTGCGCATGATCCGCGCGCCTCGCACGGAGGGAAAGGACGCACCTGGGGGGCCGGCGGGTGAGCTGCGCGGCGGCGGTTGCTGCTGCTGCTGCTGCTGCTGAGGGGGGAAGCCGCCGGGGCCAGGAACGGGACCCCCTCCGCTGCGCGGCGCCTGGGGCTGCTGCTGGGGAGGGAACGCCTGCGCCGGCGGCGGCGCGAAGCCCCGCGGCGCGTAGTTGGGCTGCATGATCCGGGCGGCGGCGGTCGTTTGCCACGTGCCGCGATATAGCTCGAGCGAGGGCTTCAAGGGCGGCGCTGCCAAAAGTATACGCGAGCACAGGCTTCTGGTTTGCTCCTGATCGTCCGGACAGGAGTGCGAGTCAGCAAAGAAACGTATTGGATTTTGCGAATCAGGGACCCAATCATACACATAACCGGATCTGCTATTTTACCAAATCAGTGGAGCCTCTCACGTATGCATTATACATTGAGGCGTGTACTTTGCAATGTGGATCAATGCGATTGGATCAAACTGTCTCAGTAGGGCTAGGACACACTGAATGATTACCCCACCTACCTACCTTGCACGTGGAGATTCGTGACGCGCCTACCATCATGACTGGTATCCAAGCAGCGTCATGTTTACGTCAAAACGAACGAGAGACAGAACTAGTGCGCTCCGATTGGCCGGTGGAAGGTCGCACAGTTGCGCGTGCGACGTCTCCGCTCGCGCAACTTTTCTGCTGCCCAGCTGGCCGTGGTTGTGGCGTCATTCGCGCTTTGGCTCGGTCTCCGTTACGTTGGACTCGTTCGCTGGAAGAACCGCGGCGACCAAGGCAACCAACCGACCGACTGGCCAACGGACGGACCGACTGACCGACCGACCGACCGACTCAAGAGCCGATCGACACGGCGATGGCGGACGCGCAGACGCTGGCGGAGGCGCCGGCAGGGCTGACACGGCTCATGACGAGCGGGCCGGTCGCGGGCGACGCGCCGGTGCTGCTGCTGGTGGCGGCGCTGGTGCTGGCGGCGTCGGCCGTGGCCGTGGTGCTGAACCTGCGACGTGAGCAGCGGCGCGCAGCGGGGCCGGCGTCTCCGCGCAAGCGGCTGACGCGTAAGATGTCGAGCATCGGCAAGGCGACGCTGGTGACGGAGGTGGAGACGAACCTGTCGATCCCCGTGAGCGTGCTGACGCTGCGCGGCGCGCTCTCGCGCGACGAATATGTGGCGCGACTGCGCGAGCGCATGGACCAAGACGCCTTCTTCTCGCGCTTCCGATCACTCGTGACCTCGGTGGACGGCGAGATGGTCTTCTCGGAGCTGCCCGACTTCGACGTGGCTGAGAACGTCAAGCAGCACACGCTGCGCGCGGGCGAGACGACCATCTCGTACGTCGAGTCGCTCGTCAACACGCCGCTGGACTTCGGCAAGCCGCTGTGGGAGATGCACGTGATCTCGCCCGGCCCGCAGAGCGCCGAGAGCGACTCGAGCATCGCCTGGAAGGTGCACCACTGTCTGGGCGACGGCGCGTCGCTCTCGACCGCCATGGTCAAGCTGAGCGATCAGAGCGACCAGTTCGACGCCATGCTGGCCAAGATGCAGCAGGCCAAGCGCAGTAAGCCCAAGCCGCGCCGATCGCCGGCGCAGGTGGCGCGCGACCTGGCGGCGCTGGCGGCGCTGCTGGCCTGGTCCATCGCTGTCATCACGCGCAAGCTGCTGGCGCTAGTCTTCCGGCCCGAGCCTGCGACCATGTTCAAGCAGCCCGGTCGCACCTCAAAGCGGCTCTCGTACAACGTCATGTACTCGGTCGCGGCCACCAAGGCGATCGGCAAGCAGTATGGCGCGACGATCAACGACGTGATGCTCTCGGTCGTGGCCGGGGCCATGCGCCAGACCATGCTGCACGCCGCGGAGGCCCAGCAGCAGCAGCAGTCACCGCTGGACCCGGCGCAGGTCGTGCCGCCCGGACTTGTGGTGCGCGCCGCCATCCCCGTCGACATGCGCGCGAGCAGCGAGGTGATCCGCACGTCGCGCAACAAGTTCTCATCGCTCGTGATCGACTTCCCCGTGGGCGAGGCCGACCCGCTGCGGCGCCTGCGCAAGGTGCACGCGGCTATGAACGAGGCCAAGAACTCGCTCGAGAAGGTCTTCACGTACATGTCGAGCCACGTGGTATCGTCGTTGCCGGCCGCGCTCACCAAGGTCATCGTGCACTACACGACCTCACGCATCTCGGTCGCCATCTCGAACGTGCGCGGCAGCGCCTTCGAGATCTCGGTCTGCGGCAAGCCGCTGCTGGGCTTCTTTGGCTTCGTGCCGCCGCCGCCGACCGTCAACCTCGGCATCGCCATCCTCTCGATCGGCGACAGCCTCGGACTCAACGTACTCGTCGACCCGAGCGTCGGCATCGACGCGCAGCAGTTCCTCGTCTTCGCCAAGCGCGAGTTCGACGTGCTCGAGGCGGCCGCCAAGAGCGCGGCCGCCGCTGCCGCCAGCGACGCCGCCGACAAGAAGGACAAGTAGTCTCTCAACGGACTCGACGGCGAGACGGAGGCAGCTAGCCAGGCTCCTTCTCGCCGCCTGCAGGTACTATGTGAAAAACAAGTTGTAGCCACCCCCGCCCGGCCGCCCTCGTACTTGCCTCGCCTACGGTCTGCCTTCCCCGACTCTCTCGCTCGAGCGCCGACGGCCGTCGCGAGCCAGCGCCGCGCTCAAATCCAGGGTGTCCAGCCCTCGTACATGACACACAGATTGTCCGTCTTGGTGGCCTCGTCGATTAGCCACGACGTCTGCTGCTCGACCGTGAGCACCCTCGGCGCACGCGCGTCGGCGTCCGCACACACGCCAGACAGCTTCTCCTCGATGCGACCGAGCACTTGCAGCCCGTAGCGGCTCCGCGCCTGCGTCGCGATGGCGTCAGCCGCCGCCGAGACCGCGACGGACGCCTGGCTCTCGGTCTGCTCGTCCAGGCGGTCGAGACCCGGGTCGGCGTCCGCCGCGCTCCCACCGCTGGCCGATGGTCCCCGCGGCCCCGAGACCTGCGCGTCCTCGGTGTCCTCGCCCTCGGAGCGCTCCGTGGACTCTCGCGACTTGCTGGCGGCTTCCTGCGGCCGCGTCTGCACCGTTGGCTGGCTCTGGCGCGTCGACGAAAGCCGGTCGGCCATCTCCGTCGCCTCGAAGAACAGCCGCAGGCTCTGCGCGACCAACTGCTGCCCCATGTCGAGCATCGACGCGCTGCCCCCGGTCGTCACCGCGGCGTCGCCGGCGCTCGGCTCTGAGCCCTCGCGCACGACCGGGAGTTCACCCACTGCCTCCATCAGCGCAAGCAGCGCATCGACCATCTCGAGCATGGCCGCGCCGGCTCCGGCGGCGGCGATAGTCGGAGTCGCGGCAGTGGTGGCGGCGGAGCCTGTGGTGATGGCGAGGAACGACGAGCGGAGCGCGGCAGACGAGTCCGAGCCGACCCTCCCGGGCTCCGACGACAGCATCGGCGCCGTCTTGGCCACGAACTCGCGCGTCACGAGCTCCAGGCGCGCGACGACACCACGCAGAGCTGAGAAGCAGCGCTCGTGCTTCTCTAGCACATCCTCGAGCGAGCCGATGCGCGCGGCCGAGCGAACGCTGCGCAGCAGGATCTTGGCTAGGCGCTCGTTCTCGGCGAATGAGTAGCCAGCCGTCGTCACCCCTCCGGCCGCTTCCACGCTGTGGCGACGACCACCACCCCAAGGCTCGAGCCTTGACAGCTTCGCCGCGTCGCCGCCGCCACTGGAGCCGGCCACGTCGGCGTTCGACTGCGATGACGACGCTGACAGCGACGGAGATGACGAGGGTGGGAAAGCGCCGTCGCGGTGACCTCCGAGCGTCTGATGCTTGGCGGGGTTTCGAGGCTTATCGAACGCCGTCAGCAGCGTCAGCAGCCGCTCGCAGTCGGTGCTCACGCCGCTCGTAGCCTCCAATATGGTGTCCCTGGACGCGACACATAGCCGAAGAAGGGATTCGCGGCAAGTCGCCTCGCTAACCGCAACCTGATCGCGCTCGGAGACCCGCCGGTCGAGGTCCCGCTGCAGCTTCTCCGCGGCTTCCTCCAGTCCGACGAGCTCCAGTTGCGTCTCGTGCCACGACCTGGCCGCGACCCGAGCGGATTCCGTCAGATTTTTCCCGAGAGAGTCCACCTGCAGCTCCACTGCTCCGCCGAGAGCGGGCAGCGCGTCGCGCGTCGACGTCTCCACGACGCTGATCCCCTGCACGAGGTCGCAGAGCTCGCGTGCGTACGAGAAGAGCGCCGATATTCGCGTGTAGCAGGCTTGGACGCGTTCGTGGAGGCCCAGGCTGGCGTCCGCATCCTGGGACCTGCGCGGCCAGCCGCGGTCGCCCTCGCCTGCGTTCACGCTGCTGCTCGCCAGCAAAGACCGCTGCGAGACGACGTACTCCAGTCGCTGCGCCAGCTCCAGCACCGACGTCTCCAGGGTTTGGAGCTCGGAGGATAGCGCGCTCAGCCGGGGCATCTGAGATGATAGCGACGCCAGCAACTCGAGGCGCGTTGGCTCGCGGGGCAGACCGACAGAGGACGCGACTGCTGGAGCCTCCCGCGACAACCACGACGCGTAGCGTAGACGGCCGATGTGCAGCTTCCGGAGCGCAGCAAGGTGAGCAATGCGCTCGTCACGCTGCTGCGCCACCCAGTCTCGCACCCAAACCGCCCCGGCGATATGGGCGAGCTGTGCCACCTTGGCTGATAGCTGATGCACGGCAGGGTCGTCCGCCGCCTCGGCTCCGGCGATTGTGACGGCGGACAAGGGTAAGCACTCCCGCGCGCTGTCCGCCATGAACGCTGTCCACTGTTCCCGGAGCGGCAGGTCGTTATCAGGCACAAACGGAAGCTTCCACTCGCGCGCAACGACGGTTGACAAGACGCGCTGCAGCGCTCCGACCACGTGGTCACGAAGCAACTCGACGACGCGGCGAGTCACCAGCGCCGACGCGGACGATGCTTCCTCGAGTTGGGTGCTGCCCGAGCGATCGTAGCCTGCCGCCGGCTTGCATATCTCCACTACGAGCCGCAGCCACTTCTTGCACACGATTCGCGTCTCTTCTGCGCCGGAGAACTCCACAACCAACAGCTCGTGCAGACACTTGCGCCACGCGACCCACTGGCCAACAGCGACCGTGGCAGCAGCGACCATGACCTTCAACGCAGGCCACTCGTCCTGCTTTGCTCGCCAGGTCTCCTCTCCTCTGCCCAGCATGATGTCACAGCACGCCTCGTCGTCTTGAGCCGCTTCCTCAACGCTCATCAGCGTCTTGAACCGAGCATCTCCGCTAACTGCCGCGCTCGGGCGGCTTAGTTCCAGCAGCATCAACTGCTCCTGAGCGCAGAGCACGAACTTCTCGACGGCAGCTAGGAGCTCAATGACACCAGCTAGAGTCGCGGTCACGCTGGTGTCGGAGTGTTTGTCGCTTGTCGGGCGTCCGCCGATCAGCTCCGTGGAGCGCAACCTCTTCACAGCCCCTTTCGGTGTCGACACGAGCTCAAGCAGCATCATGCTTGCCTTGGCATCAGTCAGGATCTGGCGGATGAGCGGGTGCTCCGCTAACGCCGTATTACTTGAGCTTTTTGCAGCCGACAACATCACTTGCTCCGTCTCGTAATTCTCCATCTCGCTGACGATCCACGAGGCGCTCGTGAGCTTCATGATGCGCTGACTTTGTGCGTTGGAGACCTTCATCGCCCCCACAAGACTGCCGATCTCTTCTACGATTCGGCTGGCTCTTTCTTCCGATGGAACGGTTGACTCTTGAAGCACATCTCGCCCATACTCGGTCAAATCGAAGCCGTATCGACCCTGAAGACCTTCGAGCTTGTTCAGCACATTACTCGATTCGGCAAGGCTCTCCACCGACAGAGCCTCCGTACTTCCAAACGCAGTGGCTCCGTCAACAGCGGCATTGGCAGCGTCCGTGGCCGACTCATTCTGTACAGCCTGCAGAACCTCCATCGTCTGCGTCCGCCACACACTGTAGACATCTTCTTCAGTCGAGCCACCTTGAGAGAGCAGAAACTCGTCCAGGTCGCGACGGATCCGGCCGTACGCCATCAGACTAGGGAGTAAAGACAGCGCCACGTCTCGGACTCCCTCACGGAAACGAGCGATGCTCAAGTCGACTGCCGCGCATGACGCCTTGAGTCCGTCTGACCCAAGCTCTCGCGCGACATCGACATCCACGCCAGAGGACTGCATCCCCGAGATAGCAGTGTATACGTCTTGGAACAAGGCTGCTTCGGCGCCAGCGATGCAAGTCTGGTGACGGTCCAGCGCGATCGAGTGGAATTCGACGGCGTGCTCACGCCATGCGTTAATCTGACGATGACGCTCAAGACACTCGCTGCTGAACATGTCCAGCTTCGCCACCACCTCATCCAGCAGCCTCCGTTTCGACTGCTCTTCGGACTTCTTGGCAGCCAGGACTGATGCTACTTCGCGCACATGGGGCTCGAGAACTGACAATGCCTTTGTCGCTGCGACACTTCTCTCAACGATCGAGTGGAGCTTGCTTTGCTCGTCAAACAAGGGACGAAGTTGAGCTTTCGCCACTTGCATCGCGGAGATCAGCTGTCGGACGCAGGCAGAGAACTCGATGCCGAATGCCGTCGTGTCCTGCCGACGCTCCTCCGCACGCGAGAGGAACAATGACAGGTTGACATTCACCTCCAGACGCGTCTTCAGGTCCACGGTCTTGCCTGCGCGCCGGCTGTCCTCTGTCACCCACTCCGTCAGCGGACTGTACACGAAGGCTTCTAGCAGCGTCAGCAGCGCCTCGCGCGAGGTGTCGGAGCGCACAACGCGCAATGTCGTCTCGAACGCGGCTCGAAACGGACCTTCCGTCCCGGTCAAGCCCAGAGCGTCCTGCAACATCGGCGTCAAGCGGAACGGCACCACCTCTGGCACTTTGAGACGCTTACCCTTGTCAAAGCACACGTTGTAGTCAATGTGAACGATCTCGCCCGTGTTGGCGCACAGCAGGATGTTGTCCAGATGTCGGTCGCCCAGTCCCACCACGTAGCCCAAGACCGACATGACGGCTAGAGACTTGACTAGCCGCTCGCCTTTCGTCCAGCTCTCGCGCAGGTCACCGCTACGCAGCAACAACTCTTGCTTGATCATGTTCCGTGGTAGCTGTCGCGCCAAGTCCGCGTAGATTTGGCGTAGAACGGTCAGTGGCCACTTGCCACGCTGAGAAACGTCGTGAATTCCGTGCTGCTTGAGCATGGCGAAGAACTGGATCGTCGGGGGCGGCGGGAAGTTAGGCAGCGGGTTGCCCGCGCCGCTGCTTTTGCCCGTCGCAACCGGGAGCGGAGACATTTGCGGGTTTCGGGTGTTTGCGGCGTGTTCCTGGTGCGCCGTGTAGATCTGGAAGAGCGGGACGACGTCCGGGACCATCTGGATGAGTCCAGCATCGTTCGAGATGGGGACGACGCTGTAGTTCTGAGCACGAAGACCTCGGACTGCCGCTGCCTTGTCCGCCTTCAACAGTTCGTTCACAGCCGCGAGGAACTGCATGATGCGCTCGTCTAGACGCAGATCTTCTTTAGCTTTCAGCAAGTAACGGTGCTTCACGCCGTCTGACCCGATGAACTGCAGCAACTTCGGCTTGGTCTTGGTCTTGAGTACTGACACGGACGGCAGGAGTTTGTGAATGTACACCATGCCCTTGGCGCGGCCCGCTCTTTCTGGCACGCGCGCGGCTCCGGGCATGTTCGTGCGCGCGAAGATATCTGCGATTGTCATGATCGCCGGCGAAATGTCCTGCAGGCTCACGCGATCGCGTCGACCCGCGGACCCTGCAAGCGACTTCAGGATCGCGTCCAGCGGCTCCCAGATGTCCTGGACCCTTTGCGGCGAGAAGTTCACTGGATCCACCATCCTCCCGACAGTACACGCCTCACGCAGATCCTCGAGCACCCGCTCGATCGCTCCGCCGTACTCGCGCAGGAAATGTTGCTCGTGAGGCGTCAGCGAGCCGAAGCGACCAGCGCTGCCGCACGTGGCGTCCCACACTCGCTCAAGAGACAGCAGGACCGGCTTCATGATCGCTACGAACTTGCGCTCCGCGAGCTCGCACTTCTCGTCCGCAGATAACGACGTGTTCTTGGCAACGCGCGCTGACTCCTTCTCCAGCGTACTCGTTCGCCGTGCCACGTCGGTCGACAGCTTGGCGAGCGCCGAGATCCACGCCTCATCCCATAGAATGGATATGCGCCGAAGCTCTGCCACCAGCAGGCTCACACCGTCGACAAGACCACCGGACACTCTTCGAACCTCGTCCAATATGCCAGCAAGTCGTGGAGCGGGTGAACCATTTGAAGGCCGCTCAGCGATGCCACCATCCATTTCAGTGTCGGCAGAATCCACCACAGCTGGGTAGACAAGCAGATAAGGGAATGAACTCGCCAGGCGCTGCAGCATCAAGCAGACAATGGATGAGACTGCTGCGTCCGGGTGACCGGCGCGAGCGATCAACTGCGGTACGACCAGCCCCCACGGTGCAACAGGACCAGTTGTGAAGGTCCGCTCGATGGAGGCAACCACGTCCCTCTCCGACCCGTACTTGGTCAGCAAGTGAAGTAATCGGAGCGCGACGAGCATCACTTGCTGCTGCTGGGTGCCCGACGTTGAAGAATTGTAGTCTCCCTCCCCTTGGACCTGCAGGTATGTCCCATAGCTGTCTGCCGCCAGTAAGTGATACCGTAGCACCCGAGCGTGAGAAGAGGCTTGCAACGCGATCAAGTTGCTGATCGTTTCTTCGTCCGCGTCTGCGTGCAGCCGCTCGCGGCAGAGAACTCGGAGTTTGTCGCTTCGCTGCGGCACAATCACGCTGTTTTCGAAGACGTGGCAATACCCACGCACGATGGCGTCGCGGTCGGCACCGACCACGTTCAGCTCGTTCAGGGTCGCAGTAATCTCCATCTCCTCGAGCGAAGACAGGTGGATGTACCCGTTCTGCTCCACGACCTGCTCCACCTCTCTCTTTCCGAGCTCGTAGCACCAGTTGCTGTAGCGGAACCATGCCGTTGGAGACGTCGGAGAGATTTGCGTCGCGACCTGGAGACACTTTTCCACTACTAGGCTCGAAAACTCCGTCTTCACATCGTCAGCGATCTCGCCGGAGTCCGCACGGAAATCGAGGATTGGTACAATCATGGGTAATATGGACGAGTACTCCTCTGGAGACGTCGTCGCCATACTGTTGAGAGAAGATGCCAAACGACCCAGCACTTGGACGATCGACTGCTTTGTGTCCTCTGACTGGTCGTCGCTAATCGTGGCCAACTTGAAGGCGCACACGCTCACAAGAGCACGGAGTCCATCGGCTTCCGAGCCAGTTGCAGCGAGCAGTCTCGCCCTTTCGTAGCTAATGTCAATTGGTATCGCCAGCGCCACTCGCTTGGATGATTCTTCCGCGTACGATAGCATACGATCTGCTAACTCAAAATTCCGCTGCTTCCGCGCCAACTTGGCAGCGCCAGCCAGAAAGATCCCCAACTGGGACTCGTCCAAGGAGATTTCACCGCTATGAAAGCTACTCATAGCTCTCAATCGTTGTGCATAGCCACACCACAATGAAGAATCGTGGACGAACGGATCCAACGCACTGGATCCTGAGTGCTTGGGCCACAAGCTTCGCTCTGTGTCGCCAGCTGTGGCTAGCTTCTCAAGTGAGACTTGTGTCACGTCGAGAAAAAGACATTCGACCTTCTTCTCGACGATTTGAGTGGCGCTTGGAGCGTGACGATCGCCTTGAAGCGAAAGCTGGCAGAGACTGTCCAGTAGGCTGTCGTGACTGTGCTCCCGTCTGCTCGGAGTCAAATCCGCGGCTAGTACTCGCGTCCAATCACTCGCGAATCCCCATCGTTGCGCGCAACGATGCGAGAAGGGGTCACTTGGCTCCTCTCCACAAACGCTTGCGACCTCGCCTTGATGCGCTTCAAACGAGAATGCGCCACCACTTGTTGCATCTGCTTCAAGGAGCCTGACCAGTTTGAGCTCCTGGGTCCACACGCGCGCGCAATCTAGTACGCTCTGAGCTCCTGGGAACGAGTTTGAGTTCTCAGTAATAAGCGCGGCAGTGCCAATGAAAAAGCTGACGAGTTCTCGCAGCTGCGTCCATCGGTGAAGTAGCACGTAGCACTGCGCACACTGGCGAAAACATCCCAGCACAGACGCCAAAGACATGCGGAGATGCACATCGGGTGCCTTAAATAGATCGAGGACGGATGGCTTTCCTTCTCCTGGAGGACATCTCTCGGCACGAAGAATCGGGCGTAGCACGTCCTGGTAGACCTCCACGGCATCTTCGTAGTACATGCATGCTTCGTGAAGCATCGCTGTCATCCACCCAAACAGTGGGAGCTGGGATCCATCCTCCCAGTTGGCATCATCCCTCACCCCTGAGCGTCGCTTGGTTAGCTCGGTCGCAATGTTGTGTCCCCACTTCTGGAATCCAACGATACTGTCCACGTCCTTGAGGTCGCAGCAGCACCTGCACAAGGCAAACAGCGCCGCGTCTAACTCGACTTCGACGGCTCTCAGGTCGCTATTACCCTTGTTGCTCATACTTTTGCTGGCAGATGGTGACTGGAGAAGCCGCCTCAGCTTGCCGTAGGCGACCGACGCAATGGAGTACAAATGGAGTCGATTGAGCCTCAGAGATGACGCTCCGGATGACAACTCCGCCAATAGCGGCCGAATTCGGTTCAACCAATCGTCGCACACAGTCTTGTTGGCTCGGTAGAATAGTCGCGCCTTGAACGCTTCACTTTCTGGGTCCATCTCGCCGTTGCCTGGCATGCATGAATGACCGATCCGCAGCTCGAGCGCGCTCACAAATTCAAGCAACAGCCATTTTCCGAGTCCGCGCCATGAGTTCGACGGAAGCAAAACGCCGGTCGGCAAGATACCGTTCTCCGGTTGTCGCTGAACACGGTAGCCCGCGTCTGCCTTCGGTGCTGCGTACGCAAGCAGCAAACGTTCGATGCTGGCAAATGTCTGTGCAGGTCCCCCAAAGTGTGTTCGCAGGCGGTTCTCCACACACCAGTTCGCCGCCCCGCGAACAACGTTGCAGAGCAGCTGGGAAACACTCTCTCTTGTCGGCGCGGCCTCGTCGTGAAACATCACCTCTCGTCTATCTCTCAGCTGTTTGGCAAGTACAAGCCAATCTCGTTCGTCGTACGTTGGGTCCTCCAAAAGCTGGAACATGTCTTCGAAATCAGCGATACTGAACGGCAATCGGCTTCGGTGTTGGCTGCGCGCGACTATTCTGTTGCCTTTAGTGAACGTGAGCGCATCGCTTGCCACCCGACCTAAGACTCCCCAAGCTGACGCTTCCCTGATCTCGCGGCACGGGTCAATCACGAACCCCAATGACTTCGCAGCGAGCTCGTTAGCGGATACAGCATCGAGGGATTGTGCTGCCAGTTCTTTGAGCACCAACACGCAGCGTCTTCGGACAGCAGCATCAGAACTTGAGGACAGCTGCGATACCGATGAGGAGAGCTTTGCTGTTGTGTCGCGACGCAACTTGTCTGGAATATGCAAGATGGCTTCGCGGAGTAGCTTCACAATGGCTTCTACCAGCTCAGAAGCAGCGGTGGCCGCGGTGTTCAACAATAACTCAGCTGCGGTGTCGAGAACAGTAGATATCCCAGCTTGGAGATCAGGATCCGTCGATATGCTTACTTTAGCAGCTCGAACAGCGCGGAGCAATGAGTAGTACATCCTCACCACAAGCTGCAAATACCGTGCTGGCACGCGCCGCGAGCTAGCATCGCTAAAAGGCACGGCAAAGGCCTTGGCGAGCTCTTGAGCTTGTGTTACCTCGGTCTGTACCATTTCACCCTCGAGCAGTTGGCGGCGCCATCGGCGACGGAGATCATTGGATGCTAACACGAAGCATGTCGCGCAATACGCTGCGTACGCACCGTTTGCCTCATTGATAGTAGGCCAGCTCAGCGTCTGGAGCGAGGACAGAGCAACAACCTGCTCTCGTGCATATTGACGAATCAGTTTTACCGAGATCCGAGACAAGGCAGGCAAAGAGCATTCACTTGCCTTCATCGCAGCGAGTCCTCCCACCCGGAGAAGATTGACGAGCAGTCTTGTCGTGTTGCTCAGACCGAATTGTTGCTCTAGTCGGAACAATCGCTCAAGCGCCGTTGCCGACTTCTTCCTGGGCGAACTCTTCTCCCCTCCTCCCACGCCAGTGTCTGTCTCCAAGATAGCGATCACCGCCATCGCAGAGTTCGATTGGCGCACAATTGCTGACAGGTTGCTTGAAAGCACGCCACAGGCGCTTTGCACGATAGCAGCGATCGTTCCCAACGCTGTGTCGCGACGGACTTCCAGCATCGCGGCTCGCAGCACCAGGAATTGAACAGCGCGCATTGCCAACGCTGGAAACAAAACCGGCGACGATGCGGAGAGAGCGGACAGGTACTCGGCACACTTGGCAACGCAAAAATCGCTGTTGGTGGTGTCCATCACAACGAACTGTGGTAAGAAGCGAGGTACCATCGCTCGCATGATAAATCTCTCCGGACTTACGAGTACTCGTCCTTCATGCACGACGACACTGCCGCTTCGAGAACACGTCCGAGCGGACTCGCTCCGAGCTCGGGCTGTGCGAGTGCTACCACATGTGTAAGCCTTGTGTTAAACTGGCTGAACGAACACGCACTGTAGCCGCGCATCAATTTGCACTCACCGAGCTCTGGGACGTTTTGAGCCACCATCAGGAAACACACGACCAAAATGCTCATCCGGACATTCCCAGTGTCCTCGCGCTCGCCTGTGTCTGATGCCAGACCGATGATCTCCTGTAGAACCACTCCTCGGCGTCAGATCCCCGCATGCACTGCAAAACCACAGTGGTAACAGTACCCCTGCAAACGATGAGAGAAGCTGGAGGCTGAAAGCGCTATGGTCGCTCCATAGCTGCCCCATTCCTTGCAGCAACACAACAATCTCCTCCCTTCCGTTCACGAGAAGAGGGGCGCGGTTAGCGAGCGACTTCCCCCATGGTGTGTCGTGCACTGTGGCGTACCGGAGGCCGGAGCCAGTCGGTGTGTTGAGTGCCCAGCCAATCAGCACGTCCGCAATGTCCACAAAATGGGCCTGTACATTCCTTCTGCCCAGCTCCCGCCACTGATCTTCAGGCGCGAACATTCCGGCCGAGTTGGGGCTGAAGAGTGCAAGCCCTGCGACGATGCTGCGCACGACGCCTTCATCGACGGCGTGGTCGAGAAGCACCCTCCACAACTGGATGGCCCTCGCCGCGGAAGCGTCGAACTCCAGATACTCCACCGTTTTCTCGTTCCAAGGCAGCCCGGCATCGCTGGGAGTGCCTGGCACAACGGGCTCGAGTCTCGGCAGGCGCTTCTCGGCCTCCCGCAGCAGACCACAGCTCCAGTCGACGAGCCACGCCTCGCACCCGTGCTGGACGTTCTGCGCGATCCAGTCGCTGAACCTGCAGCGACAGCAGACGAAGCACAAACAGCAGCAAGTGGTTAGCTATATGTGCGGTGGGGGAAGCCTGCAGCGCTGACGGAGGAGCAAGCTACCGGCGCGGGTTGTGGCCAGCGAGCGCCTGCAGCAGGTCAAGCACGGCGGCGCGCAGTTCGCGCGCACCCTTGCCGCTCGCACCCATGAGCTCGGTGAAGAGCGGCAGGTACGGCTCGTAGGTCGCGTGGAGGCTCGCGGCGGTCGGCAGCGCGCGCAAGTGATCGGCGAGCTGCTGCGCGGCTCGCGCGCGCTGCTTGGCGGACGCTACGTCGCCCGCGAGGAGCGTCTGCAGCGCCAGCAACGGGTTGAACGGCATAGTGCCGCCCCCGCCGCCGGACGCGCGCGAGCCCTGTCCACGCGGCGGGCCGGCGGACGAGGCGGAGAGCCGCTCGTCTTCGTCGGGAGCGCCGACTCGTGGCTGCGCTCTGCGCATGGTGTGTTGGTGGCGATCGCCGCCTCTCGAGTGGTCAAGCGCGAGAGAGCCGTCAGGGCGCCGCTGGCATCCTCGTCGGGCGTCCGCGGTCGCTTGGGCGTCGCTGCAGAGCCGCGGGGGCGCGGGGGAGCCTCGGGCGTCCGCCGTCCTCCGTCGCTCGCGGTCGCCGCAGTTGGTTTGATTTGGCTCGGCTTGGCTTGCTGCCGGGACATGAAGCGCGACCATCACAGCCCATACTGGAAAAAGGCCGGCAACGTATCGGGTCGCTGATTGGTTGAAAGGTATTTGAAATCACGACAAACCGATTTATCGAATCCCTTTCAGTCGGGACTTTGCATACAAAAATCATGTCTTCAAATCGGAATGTCGGTCTCTCGCTGTGTGGCATTCGGCGACATGATCTGGACCGTGACGTAGCGCCAGGAGTCGGGATGCAATGCCACCGACCTATCCAAAGCACTTTGTGTGTTGAGTCTCGAAGTCTTCTTGTCCAATCATATCGCATTATCAAACAATGCTCGCCAATCAGGTATCGTAGCCGGCGTCTAAATATTTGATGCATTTAGGCAGAAATTAGTGTTGTATCATATTTTAGTAGGGGATGGTGCCGACTTCGGCTTCGAGAACATTCCTGAGTGCAGAATGCGAACGCACAGTCAAGAGCAAAAGGATGCGTCTTACGATCAAGTGCTCGCTTAACCAGTTCTTCCTCAAATGTATCGACACCAAACCTCAACAGCAGTTGACCAAGGATGAGATTGAGAGAAGCGTGCGCGTTCTACGCCAGATTCAGATCGAAGCTTGGTGTTTGGCCAACTTCCATCTCTTGCGGTGCCTGGAGAGCGACAGCACGGAGCTTCCAGCGCTTGACTTGAACTTCTTCAACCGCTGCATCTCCGGCGTAGGCATCAACACGTTTTCTCCTTCCAAGGGTGTCGATGCAGCTCTCAACGAGTCCATCAACATCTACCGACAACAGCGCGAGCAACAAACCGAATATCAGCGTCCGGTCATCGTAAACTGGGACAAATCCGAGAGCGCGATGAGCAAGGCGATGAAGACGAACGCGCACAACATGATTGTGCTGCATTTCTACCGTCGCCTCGCCAGATATGCCAAGCTGCGCTACGATC
>JAADYC010000371.1:0-22470 GCA_023338135.1 Phytopythium kandeliae | reverse complement strand
TCCAGCTCCTCCCAGAGCTTGGACGCGCGTGCGGAGGCCGCCGCGCGCGCCTCGCCGGTGCTTCCGTCAGCGTCCCCCGTCGGCGCATCGCGCGTGATCTCCTCCTTCGCCTCGGACCCTGTGGCGACCAACACCGAGCGACGTCAGAGATCTTGAGCGGGACAGGAGGAGCAGATGCCGAGGAGAGGGAGCGCGGTGCTCGCCTTCAGGCACGTAGTCCTCGTCCGCGGCGTCCGACTCGGACGAGCTCATTCCGTCGCTGGTGCCTCTTGGCAATTGCTGGCGACACAGCGAGTCTGGCGAGAGATACCTTTTATAATAGATAAGCGACATTTTTTGCTTTGAGCGGAGATGAGAGGAACAGCCTCTTGATTTAGTTTCAACGCCTCTAGTAAATCATATATCCATATACTTGCTGCTATCCAGACTTGCTCTGGAAACAGATCACGACGCCCAGCAGAATGAGCACCATGCCGGCGTAGGTCCCTGCAGGCAGCAACGACATACGCGTGCGGCGTCAGTACACAGTCTCGAGAGGCGCCAAGACCGAGACCAAGCCAGCGACCCGCGCGTCTCCTTACATGCGGGACGCTGCGGCCGCTCGCCGAGCAGGCGGCTCGTCAGCGCCGTGAACACGAACGTCAGCGAGTTGCAGATGGGCACGGCATTGGAGATCTCTGCGCCAACGAGCGCGCCATCAGCCTCGCGACCAGCAACCGCAACGAGATGTGTGCATGCGTGCGCGATCACCAGCGTACCAGTGGACCCGAGCAGCAGCACGTACGCGACCGAGCCGCTCTGGTTGAGCGCGAACGGGAGCACGAACTGCCGGCAGCACGAGGTGTGAGTCCGTCTCGCCTCCTCGCGTCCGACAGGCGTCTCCACCCCTTTCCTCTCCTCTCTTCTCCTCTTCTCGCTATCCGGTGACTCACCCGCCAGTTCCGCACGAGATGCAGCGCCTGCTTGGCCAGCTCGCGCGGTGAGTTGTCGCGCCGAGCGTACATGCGCTCCGCCGAGCTCCCTGCCTCGCGCGCGCACGGACGCGTTAGTGGCGCATCATGCGCGTTCCGCAGCGACACGCCACGCACCTCGCTTGATGAGCGGGTTTGTGCAGCCCCAGAGCGCGCCGACGACCAGGAACGACAGCAGCGTCGACGTCGCGGCCTCCATCTCGCCTCGGCGTACTCACCCGATGCTTCTGGCTTCTTGTGGGTCGATCCACTAGCGCGAATTTTGCGTTTGATGTTCGCGGAAAATTGTGATTCGCAAACGAAAAATTCGTTTCATTTCAGACGCGCTATTTGCGGCTCCAGCACAGGCTCGAGCGAGTGATGGCATCGAGAACCGCAACGAAACAGAGCTGCTGCTGCTGCCTCAACGAGACTGCCGCTCACGGCGAGAACTGATGACCAGTTCGGAGGCTGAGGCGCAAGAGGCAGTCAAGTGGGAGCCCTTCCTCGACGACGATGGCAATCTGTACTTCTACAACCACATCACTGGCGAATCCGTGTGGGAGCTGCCGCCCGAAGGCGAGCATGGCCAGCACCCACCGTCCCAAGATTCTCCTCTCCCGAATCATGGACTGCTAGGGGATACAAGAGACAGCGAAGCTTGCACCGATGCCGCGACAGCGAGTTGGAGCCCATATGCAGTGGCCACCGGGGTAGTCGAGACAGCCGTGAAGCTCGTGGACGCCGTCGAGGCTTCGCCGGAAAAGACGGCCGCCAACAGCGCGACAATGGCAAAGAAGAAGAAGAAGACGTTCATGTCTCCTGCTGCTGAGTCTCGCCGCCGCCGGAATGATGCCAAGGCGCAGGCGCGCACGCAGCGGTTGCACGCCACTAGCGTCTCCAGGTACATGAAGCTCGTGCTACCCCCAGTCGCATTGGACGAAGGAGCGGAGTGCGGAGAAAGCATGGATGCTGACGCCGATCCAAGGAACCCCGGAAGTCTCTTCTCCGCTCAGGATTCGGAGGTTTGGCAGCACGAAGCCGACGCTGAGCGCGCGAGGGAGCGGCGGGCGAGTCGCAGACAGCGCCAGCAACACAAGAAACGCGTGCGCTCCCTCAAGCAGCAGCAGCTTATGCTGCTGCAACTGCGGACGGAATTGACGAGGCACCTTTTGAGTGAGATCCACTGCTCACCGGAGCTTCTGAAGCAGAAGATCTTGCTGCTTTCAAGCCAGACGCCATCGTCACTCCTCGCAACGTCGCGACTCGAGCCAGAAATCGCCGAGAAGCTCGCTGCAGCGGAGCAACAGGCGCGCAACGAGCGCCTCGCTGCGATTCAAGCCGCGTTCGAACTGCTGGACTTAACAAAGAGTGGCGCAATCCGCCTTGTCAGTATCATCACGGGGATCTTCGCGCACGAGTACGTTCTGCTGGTCTCGCGCCTCATCGCTCTCGTTGCTAAGTGTATTATTGACCTTCAAGAGCGGAGATCCAGCAATGCTCGGGAGTCGTGAAAGGTCTAGGACTGCTCCTTTCGTCGCCTCAGCTCCAACAATTCATCGTCAGCTTCGAGTCCTTGAGACCGGGGAATTGCCACGTCACGCTGCCGGAGTTCCGCGAGCTTCTCAGCATCATCGAGGACGCGTGGGACTACTACACCCGCATCAAAATAGCCGTTGAAGACGCGGAGAACGATATCGACGCTGCGATTGAGGCAGCAGCGCTCCGACCAGGCGCTGGAGTAGCGCGGACGCGTATGGGCTTCGTTTCCAAGAAGAAGGCAGAGCACGAGCTTGCCCTGTTGCAGGAGAGGGCCGCGCTACTTCGGACGTTAAGCTCCGACAAACCGGAAGAGATGCTGCAGGAACAGAAAGACAGCTTGATCGAGCCGGTGGAGGATTGGGAGAAAGATCACCACCACCGCTTCATCCAGGTCGCGAAGGACGAGACATGGTACTGCTGCCTTTGTAGACGGAGGCAGTGGCAGATAGCGCGAGATTCCGCAGACGAAGCAGAACAGCAGCTGCGAGACAAGTGGCCGAACTCGCTGGAGATCCGTCTGAAAGAGACCGAGGTCCGAATGGCTGGGGGAAATGCAGGCGTTGATGATGGGACAGAGACGACGGCGGGTGTCGCTGGTTCTTCGCTTACATCGCCGATTGGATCTTCAGCCAAAGGCACACTCGAAGCTGCCGCCGTAGAGAGAGACTTCGTAGCGTTCAAGCTCGCGACACTGACCGACAACAGCGATCTTGCGGTTCTTGAGGTTCTGAACACGCTCCTGGTCGTGATTGAGTCGATGTCGAGCGAACACAGGGACCAGCGTGACTGCAAACTGCGCGTCCGTCACCGAATTCCTCGCCGACGGAAGAAGCAAACCGCAGCAAGCTCCGCTTTGCATCGAGCTGATCCAGAAACAGGGTTCAGCGCCATGCAGATTATCGAGCAAGAGCTCCAAGCAGAAGAGCTCGCCAGGCGAGCAATGACGGAAGAGGAGCGAGCTGTGCGGATCGAGCTTGAGAGGTTCAGACGGCGGCAAGAACGTCCACACCTCCGCCTCCAAGAGTCCGCAAACAACGACTACGTGCGGATGCTCGCGTGCTGCGTCAATCTACCACCACTGCTAACCAACCTGCGCTTCGATCGCTGCTTGTCGCTGGCATTGCCGCAGAAAATGGTCTTGCGGATGGTCGACGGCTCGTCGGCCGACGTCACGACGCCGCTGGTGCTCTACACCTTGCCGCATCGCTCGGAAAGTGACGCTCACCACCATTTTGAGCAGCTGAGAGCTCTACAACAGCGAATTCGCAGCCCATTTGTGGCGGACATGCGACTTGTGGACAATCGTAACTTCCAGCACTTCGCTGCGTCCGGGATGCTCATCGAGTGCTGGTCGGTGCAGTTCGTCGCGACCGAGTTCTTCCCTCGCGGATCGTGGCTCGATCGATACCGCCAGTGGATTCATGAGAAGCCGATCGGAGATACCCAGTCGTACGCACGCATTGAGCAGCACGTCTTGGCCGTGTTTCGAGACGTGGCCGCCGGCATTTCCTCGATGCACAGCCTCGGTATACTCCATCTGAACATCAAGGCGGACAACATCTACATCTGCTCCGAGGAAGACGACAGCAAAGATCAATCCCCGTTGTCGAGGCGAGTCCGCGTCAAGATCGGCGGTTTCCTGGCATGGAAGGCCGGATACGACCACGACAGTCTCGCACAGGGAGACGTACTGGAGTGCATGCACTTCAACTACGCGCCACCAGAGGCGCTGGACCGCTGCCCAATCACTCCCAAGGCAGACGTCTGGATGCTCGGGTGTGCCATCTTCGATGCGCTGCTACTGTGGCAGCGCGCACAGCTCGCCGCGGTGCCTCCCAACGCGTCCGCGAGGCACTCGCCGATCGTCTTCTCCTCGCGCAGTGTCCACGATTTGCTGCTCCTGCTGCCGCTGGCGACGAGCTCCGCCGTGCGATCGCTGCTCCGCATGTTGCTGCAGCCCGGGGCGTCGGCGCGGCCCGACATGAGCCAAGTCGTCGAGTACATTTCGTTTGCGGGCGTGAGCCGCAGCTGACTGGGCCGATCCGAGCCGTTCGTGCCGGGTCGGGACCGTTTCCTCTCGGCGCATTGGGCGTCCGATCGCTTGGACGGCTCGGTCGCCTTGCGTCGATGAGTCGCGCCGGTTGAGCCCGACGCTCCTGGCGGGATCTTGCACCGCGGTGGCCGGCGCCCCTCCCGCCCAGAAGCGATCGCAGCGGCCTGCTGTCGCCCCCACGGACCGCGCAGGAACGGCCGCCATCCACACCGACGCTCTCGGAGCTTGGCTCGGCGCCTCGCTCGCTCCGCGTCGCCACTCCAATGATCGACGCGGTCTTCAAGAAGGAGCTGTTCCAGTCGGCGCGACAACATGACTTCGCGGCGGTCCGCGAGCGCCTGCAGCGGCTGCTGCTCGCGGACGAGGGCGGCGCCGGAGAGCTCGTCGAAGACTTGGTCGAGCCCAAGACCAAGAACTCGTTGCTGCACTACGCGTGCGACAAGGGCGACCTGGACATGTGCAAGTTCCTGCTCATGTGCGAGGGCATGACCGCGGCCTTCCTGAACGAGATCAACGCGTTCGGACACACGCCGCTGTTCTACGCGGCGAGCAGCGGCCAGCTGCCGCTCGTCAAGTGGCTCGTGTCCAACGGCGCCGACATCGACACGGACTACAGCGACCGGCCGGGCGTCGAGCCGCGCGACGGCGATCAGGGCATCTTCACGGCGCTGCAGATCGCGAGCTTCAAGGGCCACGCGGACGTCGCCACCTTCCTCGTCGAGTGCAACGCCGACCTGTCGGGCACGCGGCGCAACGGCAAGACAGCGCTGCACTTGGCGAGCGCCGAGAGCCACGCGGCAGTCGTCAAGATCCTGCTTGAGGCCGGCGCGGACGTACACGCGTGCGACGACGAGGGGCGGACGCCGGTCGACGTTGCGGCGACAGCCATCCTGCCGCTGCTGCTGCCGGCCGAGTACCCTGAGCAGCAGGTCGCCAGCGAGGATGCCGAGGCCGAGATGGAGCACGGCGGAGGAGGCGACGACGACGACGCGGACGACTCGTTCTCCGTGGACGACAACGAGCACGTTGCGCTGGTCAAGCGCGCATTCGGCGCGGACGTCAGTCGAGGATTCCGCAGCGCGAGCTGGAAGGAGCGCGTCGGCGCGATCCACGAGGCCAACCTAGGCTTCCAGAGCGCCGCGAGCGCCAAGAGCGCCGCCAAGCTCTTCGATGCCGCGAGCGTCATGATCGAGCGCGCGCTGCAGGACGCCGTCTCGCAGGTCGTGTCGGCGTGCTGCACGTCGCTGCTGCGGTCCGCGTTCGGCGCTGTCATGAGCGACGCGGCGTTCCACTCGCCGCAGTTCCTCCGGGATCGGCCCGTCGTGGCGCGCATCGCCTCGGCGCTCATGGCCCGCGGCGCTGGGTCCAACGAGAAGGACGCGAGCGAAGCAGTCGCGTCACTGCTCTTCCTCATCTGCAAGAGTGCCGAGCTCACGCGCTTCGTCACGGCGCAGATCGGCAACATGTTCACATGCGCCGATTCGACCGGGTCGTCCGCCGCGTCGCCGACCACGCCGGGAAGTAAAGAGGGCCAGAGCCTGCCCGCGGCCGCCCCCGCGGCTTCTTGGCGGCACCAGCTCGTGGCGATTAAAGTGCTGAACACGATCGCGAGCCAGTATCGCCTGGACGAGAGCTCCAGCGGGCTCCATTTCGCCAGAGCCATCAAGATTAGTCTGCAAGGGCTCGACAACTCGAGCGTGCACGTGCGCAGCGCCGCGATCGACCTGCTCGTACAAAGCGTGCTCATCCGGTGCGAGCAGTCAGGTACGGCGCGTGCTGGCGGCCACGCCCCTGCTCGCTCTCGCTCTCGCCCTCACTCTCGCTCTCGCGCTGATCGGGTCGCGCTTCTCCACCGACAGAGATGACCGGGACGGCCGAGCAAATGTTTGAGCAGATGAAGAGCTGGGCCGAGGGTATCTTCAAGCAGCAGAACCTGGCGCTCAAGCCGTCCATCCAGGCCAAGATCAACACGGGGCTGCGCAACGCGCTGCAGCAGAGCAAGCGACTCGCCTCGGTGCAGACAGAGAGCTCGAACGGCGGCGCCGCTCCTGGGCTCTCGACCGCTCACGCTAGCTCGGTGAGGGACAAGTCTAGCGCGTTCGTCGACCCGGCCGCGGCGCTCTCTCCTCGCGCCAAGACTGCGCAGAAGGAAGACGAGCTGCCGTACGCCGAGCCGATCTCGGACGCCCAGCGCGAGGACGTGAGCGGCTTGCTCGCGTGCTTCGGCGAGAAGGCGACGCGGTGTCTGCTCTCGAGCGCGTGGGCGCCTCGCGTCGAGGGACTGAGCTTCCTGCAGTTCCAGATCGAGACGCGCGTGCTGTCGTTCGACACGGCGCGCGGCGAGGAAGAGGTGCTGCCGCTCGTCAAGGCGCTGCAGAAGGTGCTGCTGCACGCGCTGCAGGACCGCGTCAACTCGGTCTTCGAGGCCGGCGTGGCGCTGCTCATGGAGGTCGCCATCAGCTTCAACAGCGCCGTCCGCGGCCCTCCCGACGTCGCGCTCGTGCACGAGCTCGTGCGGCCGGTCATCCCGCGGCTGCTCGTCAAGCTCGGCGACTCCAAGAGCCGGCTGCACGTGACGGCCGAGGACGCGCTGCTGCTGCTGTCGCGGCAGTTCGCGTCCGTCGGTCCGGAGCTGCTGCTCGAGGAGATGGTCTCGAGCGACCGCAGCTCGTCCCCGCAGGCGCTCTCGGCCACGTACCTGACCAACAAGCTCGGCCTCATCTCCAAGCTGCTGCTCGAGTTTGGCGTCAAAGAGGGTCCGGGCCAGCCGCCGCATGCGCTGCCCATCAAGAACGTGGTGCAGCCGGCGCTGCAGGCGTGCGAGCATCGGGACCAAGGCGTGCGCCAGGTCGCGCTGCAGATCATCGCGGACGCGCTGCAGGCGGCTCGCGGCGCGGCCATGCCCTTGCTGGACGCGCTCGCGCGCTCCTCGCGGCAGAAGCTCATCTGCCGGCTCGTGGACAAGGGGGCGCTCGAGGCCGACATGCTCATGGAGGAGGTCGACGACTTTGACGAGGCCGCTGCCGCTCGGCCAGGCTCGTCCGGCGGCGTCCGTCCGCCGACGGCGTCCGGCTCGGCCACCAAGCACCGCCCCGCACTCTCGAGCGCGGCCTTGTCGCTCAGCGCGGCCGCGTCGACGAGTGGCGGCGGCGGCGGCGGCCCGCCGTCGTCCTCGGCCCCGGCGCCGCTGCCGTACGGCACGGCGCTCACGCGCGAGCAGAAGGAGGCGTTCGCGACCATCATCGAGGGCTTCGGCGAGGAGGTCGTGCGCTGCCTGGTCGACAAGGCGTGGGCGCAGCGAGAGGCCGCGATCCGTGAGGTCGAGCGGCAGGTCGTCGGCAGCGCGAGCGGCAAGATCCCGGACGAGCTCGCGCTGCCCAAGACGCTCGAGTCGCTGCGCAACCTCGCGCTCGTGCTCGAGCTCGGGCTCAACGACACGGTCGCGCGCGTGTTCCAGTGCTCGCTGCGCCTCTTCCAGGTGCTCGCGACGGACTTCCTGCCGCTGCTCGCGTCCAGCCACGAGCTCGTGGACGAGATCCTCGAGAACGTCGTCGGCCTCGTGCTCCAGAAGCTCGGCGACTCCAAGCAGCGCATCCGGCAGGACTGCTTCACGCTGCTGCGCTCGATGGCGGCGCTGAGCCACGTGGGCCACGCGCGCATGGTCAGGATGCTGGCGGACAAGTACCAGCACTTGGCCGCGTCTTCCGCTGCGGTCTCGTCCTCCGCCGTCGTCATCGGCGAGCTGCTCAAGCTGCTGACCGTCCTGCTCAAGGAGGCGCACGCTAGCGCCGGCGCCGGCGCCGGGGAGACTGCGGCCGCGCAGCTGGACGTCCAGCTCGTGCTGAGCCTGGTCGGCCCAGCGCTCGACAACAAGCACGTCGACGTGCGCACCGCGGCCGTGGCGACGTACATGGCCGTGTTCGAGGTGACCAGCGGCGGCACCGACGCTTCCTACGGCCACGTCGACCTGAACGCGCTGCTGGCGCAGGCCAAGCCGGCGATCCGCGACGCCATCTCGCGCGGCGTCGTGCAGATCAAGAAGGCGCTGCCCTCGGCCACAGGCGACGGCGGCGACGGCAGCGATGGCAGCGCGGCGGCGCGGCCGGAAGGCGACAGCGCGCGCCGACAGCCCGTTGCCATCGACACGCACAGGCTGTCGGCCATTTGCTCGCGCGAGGTGACGGACCTGCTGACATCGCCGGCCAGCGCGCAGCGCTGCGAGGGCGTCGACCGGCTGACGGCGCTCCTGTTGGCCGCGCCGCATCCGCCGAGCCTCCAGGGCTCGTGGGAGGTCTGCTGCCTACTGGCCAAGGCGCTGTTGGCCGACAGCGCGCCGGCCGTGACGCTCTCGGCCATGGACCTGCTGCGCCTACTTGTGGACCCGCCGGGCGGCAGCGCGGACTCGGCCGCCTTCGCCATCCCGTGGGGCGACTGGGGCGTGCACTTGGTGCTCGGCTCCACCGTGCGCAGTGTCGTGCAGCACGCCGCGAGCGAGAGCGTCCGCGTGCGGCTGCAGGTCAAGGCGCTGCTCCAGCTGATCGCCTCGAGGCACGCCGTGGGCCGCGGCGCCGTGTGTACCGCGCTGCTGAGCGCGCCGGAGCAGCGGGAGGCGTCCATCGGCGGCGACGGGCAGCAGCGCAAGGCGGAGACCGCCAAGCTGCGCTGGCAGTTCATGCTGCGGCTCGAGCTGCTGCACGAGTTGCTGGTCGAAGCCGCCCGTCTCGAGGACGCGATCGCGACTGCGGACCTCGGCAGGCGGCGGTCGAGCGGCAGCGCCGGAGCCACGGCGGCCTCTTCCTCCTCCTCGTCCAAGCAGCTGGCCGACACGCTCAGCGTCGAGAACCTCGTGCCGTTCCTCGGTTCGACCGTCACCCACCCGAGCCCAACGCTCCGCGTGGCGGCTCGCCGCGTCCTGCAGCTCCTCAAGAGCATCAAGGAGGCGGAAGTGGCCAAGTTCATCCAGACGGGCTGCTCTCCGGCGCTACAGAAGCGTCTGCAGCTGCTACTCGCCGAGGACGTGGGCGGCGTGAGCGCCTCGGACCACCTGGACGGTCCGCAAGGCTCGACCGTCGTCCGCGGGAGCCGCGCGTCTCACGTGCGGCGCATCGCCGCGTTGCGGCCGCCGCGGTCGGTGCCCGTCGAAGAGAAGCAGCTCATGGTCGACGTGTTTCCCCCGCCACAGTCCGCGCCAGGCCACGGCCGGCGACCGAGCGGCGCCAACCATCAGGACGACATGGACGACATGGACGACGACTGCAACGACGCCTCGCTTGCTTCCAACAACGCCAACTACGTCGTCACGGCGTCTCGGACCCGCGGCGCGTCTGGCTCGGATCGGCACCAAGACGAAGCGCAGACGCGTCCCATTTGGCTCGACCAGGCTGCAGCAAGTCCAGCGAGGAAAGGTCGGCTGTCATTCGACTCGGACGCGGACTCGGTCGTGGGCGGCGGCACGGCCGGGCTCGTCAAGATGCGGCGCAAGAGCGGCGCTCGCAGCGGCAGCAGTAACAACGCCGGCGACGACGAACCGCTGTACTCTCGACAAGGCGTCTACTAGCGCGAACGCGGCGTCGCGAGTCGACCCGAGAGCTCCACGGGTTCTCCCCAAGACGCTCTCGCAGGCCGAGAGATGTCTGGAGCGGACACTTCCGTGGCGCGCGCCAATCGCGCATACACCTCGTCGCTGTGCCTCGAACAGCAATGGATACCGCCTACTCGTTGTCACGACTCAGTCCACCGCGATAGGAGCCGTCTTGGTCCCGCTCTTGCGCTTGCTACCGCTGAACTCTCCGCTGCGAACAGTCCGCTTGGAGCCTGGCGTGTCGCCCTCGTCGTCGTCGACGCCGGCGAAGTTGAACACGCTCAGGAGTCCGTAGTGGTCTGACGGCCAGAGTCCGTCGGCGATCGGGCGCTTGCCCACGATCTGGATGCTCTCGAGCACGCTCGTCGGCTCGGCCGAGAACTGCGCACGCAGGGCAGGCGAGCCAGGGTACAAGTACATGCGGTCCAGCCGGCTCTGGAACGAGCGATTCTGGATCATCCCGTTGGTCTTGCCGTCGTACGTCAGCCCGTTCTCCTCCGTATTGCCCTTGACTGAGAGCCACAGATCCGTCCACCCGTCCGGCAGCCCCGCTGTAGCCTGTGTACATCACGGAGAGGCGTCACAGGGCGATCGCTACCCGAGAGAGAGAGAGAGAGAGTGAGAGAGAGAGAAAGTGAGTGCTCGCTGCGCACCAGATCGATCGACGGCCGCGCCTCGGAGCCGTCCTCGCCCGCGCCGGTCGCTCGCTCGCGCACAAACTGCTGCTCGACGTCACTGGCCTTCTCCATAAAGCACAGCTCGTGGAACCAGTGACGGATCTCTCGCGTCTTGCCGCTCGGCAGCCGCTCCTTGGACAGCTTGCCGACGCGGACCGCTCCTTGCTCAATGCTTTGCTCGCATGCCCGGCACTTGGAACGACCCGTGCGCGCGGGCTCGACCTCGAGCTTGAAAACGTCGGTCAGGCGCCGGTCGAGCAGCGCCATGTCCTCGCGCATGAGGTTCGTGTCGCCCATGAACACGGCGCCGAGGCACTCGGCCTTGCGCTGGTCGTCGTTCCCGCGGTCGACGCGGTCGCGCAGCTCCGTCAAGCACGTGCGCAGCTGCGAGACGCGCGTGGAGGCGAACCGCGGCAGGCTCTCGAGGTGTGCAGTGCCCACGAAGAGCGTCGCGCCCGGCGCAGCCTCCACTTGCATCAGCACGAGCTCGCGACCCATGCCCGTGTTGGCGAACGGTAGCGTCTCGAGCGCGCGCACCGGCAGCGCGCTGAAGAGCACGACGAAGTACGCCTCGGAGAACGGCCGCGCCACGTCCGCGCTGCAGTCGTAGTACTTGGCCCACGCCTGTCGCGCCAGCGGCGTTAGCCTTGAGGTGAGCGGCCCGCCCGTTGCGCGCGCGCATCGCCACATCCATATGGGCTCACCTGTGCCTTGAGCAGCGCCAGCGACTCGCGCGTGACCTCCTGAAAGCCGATGACCGCCGGACGCATGCGCTCGACCATCCGTCCGACGGCGCGCATGCGTGGCGCGAGCCCCACGGGCTCGAAGAAGATGTTGAGCGTCAGGATCCGCAGCTGCATGCCTCGCGGCGAGGTCGCGCTCGAGCTCAAGCCCGAGGAGCTCACAAGTAGCAGCTCTGGCGTGGTATTCACGGTACTATGCCTCACATGTCCGTATTTAAAGCGCAGTTGAAGTGAAGTGAAGCGGCGGCCGTTGTGCCTCGGAGCGACCGGTTTGCCACACGCTGCGTTTCGGACGAGCCGCCATTGCGCTGCGCGAAGTTGCGCGTCGACGCGATGGACTCGAAGCGAGGAGAAGATGAGGCTGAGGAGCAGGGCCACGCAGACGTCTTCTCCCTCCTCGTGGAACTGACAGGCGGCGCGATCGACGATGATAACCCGGATGGTGGAGACGGAGAGGCAGCAGTCTCGCTCTCGGCGCGTATGAAGCGCGAACGCATCGATCAGCAAGACGAAGGAGCTACAGTCAACGGTGCTGGACGTACGGAGCCCCCACCGCCGCCGATGACGAAGCCGTACGTCCAAACGCTACACGAGACGTTCGTCCCACTGCAGGAGCGTCAGCAGCCACCAGCTCTTGAGCCAGGGCGAGTCGCGCCAGGCGAAAGAGGGATCTCTGATGTAGTGAGACCGCCTACACCGCGGCTAGATGAGTGGAAGAGCACGCGGCGCAGTGGAAAGCGGTCGAAGCAAGCCCAATGCTCGGGAACGGATGCAGTCTCAACGAGCTGCGATCGGGAGCACAGCGAAGCAGCAACGGGGACGCGTCTGCCACGCGAGTTACAATCAGTCGACGAAGATAAACCATTGCTGCAGTTCAGTTCCCGGGATGATGAAGCTGCGGCCTTCGCGACTGAGATGGAAATGCAATCCGACATCAATGTTGGAGGTGCTGCGGAAGAGCGGACACCCACCGATAGCCTCGCGGGTGCTCCGAGCGAGGGAGCTGTCAGTGCGTCATTCGGCACTGAAGAGAAGCACGGCGAGCTGACTCAGCAAAGAGGCGTCGAATATCTGATGGGGAGGCATGAGACGTCGAGTGTTGGCACCTTCGCAACGAACCGCGTTGAGATCGTGCCGAACCAAGAGAATGCGTACCCTCTCTCGCCGAGTTCACACACCAGTCGACAATCCGAGAAGACTGCTGCTGTAGAGATTCCCTCATTGATGTCGCCTGCATCGACGATGACATTTCCGAGTGTCGCCGAAGAGATCGACAAGTTGTCAGAGCCAGCTGCACCTGCAAGCTTGGCGCACTTGAGCTACTCACAGGGAGAAGAATGGGTGCCATGCATGAGTGACTCAGGCCACACGTACTACTACAACCAACTCACGCAGGAATGTCGTTGGCAACGACCACAAACTCCAGAGCTTTGCCAGGAAGCCTTCAACTCGCTCCTGACGACGGATAGTGCAACGCAACTTGGTCATCTACTGCAGACCGGCCTTGATCCAAACACCGCCAACAGAGATGGCGTCACTCTCCTGCAGTTGGCTGCCCGGACAGGGAACGAGCGCGCTGCTCAGGTACTTGTCGAGTATGGAGCAACTGTTGACTGGACGACGGAGTCCGTTTCAGCCACTTCACTGCTCTCAGCATGCCAGCATGGCCACTCGCGCATCGCCAGACTGCTCCTCGATTACGGAGCTTCGTCCGAGCGAACAGACGAGAACAGCAATTCCGCCTTGCATATGGCTGCTTACTCGCAAAGCAACGACGTGATGCGCGTTGTTCTTGATGCGACCGGCGATCGACTGGTAAATCATCAGAACGTGGAGGGCGAGACGCCGCTGCACATTGCAACCAAACTCAACAACCCCCAAGCGGTTCAGACTCTGCTTACCCATGGAGCAAGCCCTCAGCTCGAAGACGCTCTGGGTCAATCCCCACTGATACTCGGCATCCTCGAGAACAGCATCGAATGCGTGCAACTCCTACAAAATGCTCAGTTGAGTCTACCAGAGGTGAACAAAGGCGACGGTAGCTATCCGCATGTACCGCAGACACCAGGGTCCTGTGCCAGTACGGAAAACAACGAGACTGAGGTTGACAAGTTGCTTGCAGCGATCGTACCCGCTCCAGAAAGCTGCGATCGCGAAATACTCGAGGCGTTGCGAACCTTCGCAGACGAAACCCAACGCACAATCAGTGCACTTGAGGAAGAGCTTAAGGTGTGTAGGCGCTATTGACGACAGCAGAGTGATGCCAGCGTTGAACGGAACTGGTGCTGACTCCTCGTTGCAGGCGAAGGCGCGAAATGAGAAGAATTATCATGCGCAGATCCAATCGCTTTCCTCAAACGTACAGGCAGTCAATGGCGAACTTGAGAAGGTAGACTCCCTTCGTTGCAACACATATCTGAGAAACTCGCCAGCAGTGCTGACTTCACGGTTGACTGCAGGAGAAGCAGCTACGCCTGCAGGTGGAAGCCGATGCGGCAAGTAAAGCCTCAGAGCACGAAGCGATGCGCGTCTCGCTCGTAGCCGCAATGGCGCGCTGTACTCTGCTGGAGTCGGTGGTCCGAGACGCCCACGCGAAGCTGAAACAGGAGCGAATCGAGCGTGCGCGTACTGACGACATCGTGAACAGCAGGCTGCAGCAAGCGCTAGAGGAGAATGCCTCACTATTACAGTCGCTGTGCTCTCTTCAAGCAACACGATCGACCGATGAGTCGGAGTCGCGGCTGTTTGTCGACCGATCGAAAGAGCATCGATCCTCGAATGGACCCAAAAAGAAGAGTGCGCTGCCTGCGCGCTATGCTACATACCCGGACGCTGTCAACAGGCAAGGTGCGCGTCAGTACCCTGCCTACTCATCCTTCGACCGCCACTTGAACGAGCAGCAGGCTCAGCACGAGCCTCATCCGCCGAGGCACGTCACTTTTGCCGAGCCCAGCACCACCAACAACAAACGTGAAGAAGTCCGCTCGGGGTCAATCGCCGCGTTCCACGGCGAGATGAACGATATGGAGGGCCAGCAGGCCGATCGAGCGTCACCGTCGCGTGTAGAAGCCGTCTGGAACCGCTTCTATGAGAACCTCGGCCAGGCGGGGACGACGGACAGTGCTCCGACCCAAGCGAGACCTCGCACAGCTGCGACGGCATTCGACGCTGTTCGCAGAAGCGACATGCAATGTCTACAGTCGCTGCTGCTGTCCGGAAGCAATCCTAACCAACACAGTCCGGCAGAGAAGGGGACGCCACTTCACCTCGCGTACGCCCTATTCGCCGCTCGTGCCCTTCGCTTGGGCCGTTCAATTCGACTGACGAGGCTTGTTGTCGCATCGACAGGTGTGAACTAGGCGATCTCGAAGCGGTAGTTCTACTGTGCGAGTTCGCCGCGGACGTGGAGGCCCGAGATGAGGTTGGCAACACTCCGCTGCTGGCGGCGTGTGCGCAAAGCAACTTCGCGTGCGTCCAGTTCTTGCTTCAGAGCGCCGTGAGTCTTGGCGCCGCGAATGCGCACGGAGAGACGGCGCTGCACCTCGCAGCCTGGGATGGGAGCGCTGAGTGCGTTACTATCCTGATTGACTACGGCGTGGACGCGTCGGTGCCCAACGACTTCGGCCTGACCGCGCTAGAGAACGTCAAGATACGCTCTCCGATGCGCCATAAGCTAGGCGACATGGCTCCAGACCACCCGATCCGCCGCACGATCCAAATCCTCGAGGAGCACGAAGCGAAGCAGAACGCGCGCCAGGTAAATGGTCCGCATCGCTTGTAGTAGTTGCTCGATACTCACGCGTGGGTTCTGAAGCAGCAGAGCGAGCGTGGCGCGAAGAGAAGTGTCGATGACAAGATCGACGCTACGTCAGGGTCACCGTCGCTCATTTCTGATCCTCCAGCGGCTCGCAGCTCGACATGGAAGGCATGCCGGGTCTCCGCATTCTGTTACAGTTGCTTGATCAGCACTGACCCTCTCCGTTGTTGTCGGCGTGACTCTCGTAGGAGTGGCTGTTCGGGACCGCCGCAGCTCCAGCGCGCGGAGAAGCCCCCGCAAGAAACAGCGACGGCACGGACTCTGACGCCGGCGAGGACGAGAACGAGGACGAGAACGACATATCATCGTGCAGCGACACGGAGCTAGAGGCATCCTCGCTCCAGTCGACCAAGTATCCGGTGCTGATGCCACCGCCAGAGGTCGCGGAGGCGCTCAGCCGCGCTGGTCGGCGTTAACAGCAGCGCCGTCCTTATCATCCAGTCACTCGATGTATGGGCGAGCAGGTAGCTAGCGGCGGCCGAGCATCCCGTAGGCTCAGCGCCGCTGCATCATTCGCTGCGGTCGGGAGTCGAGCAGTCGTCGCTAGTGACGAACGGTCGATCGTCGCTGGGTGTCGGCCGTCAACGGGCGGATCTTTTGCCGCGAAGCTTCAACGCCACTGCGATTGGCCAATTTCACCCGTTCTATACTGTATTTCAGCTAATGAAGACTCGCGATGGTGAATCTCCCAGATGCAACGAGCTTCACTGGTCCAAAAAGCGGATCTCCTCGATATGATTGGTATAAAATATCCTTCTATGCCGCTCACGGCGCGACCGAGCAGCCTCACCCGGCCACTGCGTGCATAGTTTATCCAAGAGAACCATGGCGATCGGCGTGCCTGCGCCGGCAGCTCCGAGAACGCCGAGAACGCGGCTGGGAAGACGAGGAGAGCAGCGGGAGGAGGAGGCCCCCCTCAGGCCCGGGAGGCAGGCGACCGCTCGGCAGCGACGCGTCGCGCGCGGGAACGGTCGTCCGGCGGCTCCCCAGCGCCCGCGGATCCTTCTGCGGCCGGCGCGCGCGCGATGGCCATGGCCGCGCCGGCGGGGAGCCCGCACCCGGTCAACATTGGCTCGGCGGTGCGGCGCAACTCGCTCGTGAGCGACCCGCAAGACATGCTGCTGCTGCGCGAGAAGCTCACACGCATCGCGGTCGGCGGCGAGCGCGAGCGCGCAGAGGCCGACGACGAGTCAGACGAGCGCGGCGGCGCCGGCGGCGAGGCGCTGCGCTGCGCCGGACGCCGGCGGCGGCGGCCGCCACCCTTCCAGGTGTTCGGCCTGCCGCCCGGCGAGAGGCCGGCAACGCCGCCGTCGTCTCCGCAGCCGCGCGACGTGCTGCGCCGGCAGCTGCGCGCCAGGAACCAGGCCGCGTCGCTGGCGGCGGCGGCGCGACGGCGGTGCGGCAGCATGAGCGTCGCCGGCTCGGACGAGGACGAGGACGCGGGTGTGGATGCAGATGCGGACGCGTACGTGGCGCGGCGTCAGGCTCTCGCTGGCGGGAGTTTCGTCAGCGTTGGCGCAGTCGAGATCTCGCGACTCGAGGCTGTAGCCGGCGGCGGCGCGTCGGCGGCGGCGTCGCCCACGCGCGCGCGGCTGTCGATCCCGAGCCACCTGCGCGTGTCGTCGAGCTTCAGCGTGCTGAACAAGTGCCCTGAGGGCATGCGCAAGCGCAAGTCGGTGCACGTGGAAGAGTCCACGGCCGAGGCAGCGGCGCCGCGGAACGCCATGAGTCGCCAGGGCGGCGGCAGCCTCAAGAAGACGTCGAGCCAGGTGAACATGCTGTCGCACGAGAAGAGCACCGAGGCCGCTGGCCGCCTACTCAAGTCGCTCAGCAGCGGTGCGCTCGTGGGCAAGGGTGACGACGGCGACGACCAGGACATGGACGACGCGTGGCCCGACCCGGAGCCGCCCGAGAGCCCCGAGGGGTCGTCGATGGGGCTGCCGGCCAAGTGAAGGAGGCGCCAGCGCCGTCATCTCTATGGTATTATTGGTGTCGTGCAGGATGCGGCGGCTGACGCCATAGACGGCGGACGAGCAAGGCGTCTCTGTCTTCCTGCCCATCTGCCTGCCTGCCTGCCTGTCTACCTGTCTGTTTGCCTGCCTGCCTGCCTCGCCCGCGAGGAGAGGGGAGCGAGAGAGAGGAAGAGGACCGATAGCGGGCAGACGCGGGGTGTGGACTTGGTTGGCTGGAAAGACGGTGGCCGGCAGCCAGCCGGCGCGACAACACTGTTGCATGTGCTCGTTCCGCTCTACTCGCGTCGCTCGTCCGCTGCCGGCGGCATTGCGTCCGCCTCGTGGCGCGCAGTCCGCCTCCTCCTGCTTGGAGGCGCCGGCGTCGCGCGGTCGACGGCCCGACGCAGGAAACGACATGCGTATCGACAAGCCAAGGGGAGGCTCCATGTCGACGCGGAACGAGCTGTCGAGCGCGAGTAGGGAGGCTTGGGACAGTCCGGCGGGAGCCTCCCTCCCTCCCCCCGTGCGAACGGAATCTCAATGTGGAATTCATGATCGGCGTTGCGCACTCTCTTCTTTTGACATATCGCCAAAGCACCACCGTTCCCTATGCCGCATCGATGGCTATCGCACCCGCGTCATCTCGCAAGTCGCGTCCTGGTTGTCCTTCCCAACAGGATCACGGCAGCCTAGAAGTTCCCAAAGCTGCTGAATGGGTTATGCTGCTGCTGCTGCTGCTGCTGCTGTTGCTGCTGCTGCTGTTGACCCTGCTGCATTCCCACAAAGCCGCCGCTTGGGTTCATGCCACCAATGCCGGGTTGTTGCATCCCCATCCCCATCATCGGACGAGGCTGCATGCCGCCCATTGGCATCTGCATCTGGCCCATCTGGCCTGGCTGACCAAAGCCCATTCCTCCGGGCTGCCCCATGGGCATCCCGCCACTCCCCATGCCCATGCCACCGTAGTTCATCGAGCCCATGCCACCGGAGCCGCCCATTTGGTTCATCATACCGCCGCCGCTCATCGTCATCGGCTTGCTGGGCAATCCAGCGAGCGTGTCCAAGCCGCTGAAGCTGTTGGCGCTGTTCCCAGACTGGCCCGGACGTATTCCGCTCGACGCCATGCCGCTCGACGCCATGCCGCCGGACGACGACGGGCCGAGGTTGTTGAGGTCAAACAGTGACGAACCGGCGCCCCACGCATCGCTGCGCTTCGGCTCTGACTGCTGGCTCGCACCAGTGCTTGAGGGCTTTTGCTGCGCCGAAGACTGCTGGTTCACGCCAGAGTTTGACATCGTGCGCGCCTGCATCGAGCTCTGCATTCCCATCCCGCCTTGCTGCATCGGGGCTTGCATTCCAAACTGATTTCCAAACTGGACCGGTTGCTGCTGCTGCTGTTGCTGTTGCTGGTTGAACATTGGCGCCTGAGGAGCAGCAGTCTGGCCGAACGCGTTGAAGCCTTGTTGCTGAGGAGGAGCACTCGAGAACGACCCAAACTGTGCTCCGCCCTGCTGAGCCGGCGCGCCAGCAGCTGCGCTAAAGGGATCGAAAGCTGGTTGCTGCGATGCCTGGGCGGTTGGTGCAGCGCCAAACGCATTGAAACCTTGTTGCTGAGGAGCAGCAGCAGGTGCCGCAGCAGACGCGCCGAACGCAGCGAACGCAGGCTGAGCAGCTGGAGCAGCTGGAGGTACCGCGAAGGGATCAAACGTTGGGGTGGGGGCTACGGACAAAGGAGACGTCGTGAGGATTCGAGCATTACTGCGTACGGCAACCAGGTAACAGCAATCGCAGCAAACGCACCGGCCGGCGGAGTGCTTCCGGACGCGCCGAAGAAATCCGTGTCAAGGAGCGACGGCGTCGTGGAGGGACCCTTTGTAGCCGCAGCCTCCGCTTCCTGCTGATTTAGGCAGATACACGACGAGATGCGTCAGCAGGTTTTCATCGAGATTGCTTGCTTCAGTTCCTGGCAGACTCGCCTCCTTCTTCTTGGCCTTCCTCTTGGAAGAGGCTGCGCGGCGCTTTGATCGGCTCTGCCACACATGCATAATAGAGGTAGCCACATTAGGGACCACGCCAACAGCAACAGCGGCCGCTCCACATACCTCGTCTTCCGACGTCGACTCGTCACTTGGCTCCTCTGCTCACGAACATCATTGCTCAGAATTAGCTACAAGAGAGACGAGAGAGCACCGCAACACTTCTGCCAAGTACGCACCTCGGCTCTTCTCGCGGCGGTTGCTTCGGCCGCTACTGTAATCGTCCTGTTCGTCGGCGTATCGGCTCGAGTAGCCTCGGCTCTCAGCAGAGCTGCCACCACCACTGTATCCACCACCACTGCTGTAGCTGCTGCTGCCACCTCCGCCACTGTAGCCGCCGCCGCCAGAGTAACCACCTCCACCACCTCCACCTGAGTAGCTGCTGCCGCCGCCACCTCTGTAGCCACCACCGCCGTTGTAACCGCCGCTGCTGCCGCCGCCGCCGCCGCCGCCGCCACTGTAAGCACTGCTTCCGCCGTATCCACCGCCACTGTATCCGCCGCCGACTCCGCTTCCAATGCCGACGTACTTGTCGCGCAAGCGTCGCGCTTTCTCTCGCTCTTCTCGGATGATATCGTTATCGTTTAACATATCGACAATTTGCTTGGCCTTTTCACGGACTGGAAATCATCGAAGCAGTCGAAGCAAGTGTACGCCACATATGTCAGTCAGCAACGGACGTTTCTTCGAGTCGAATGAACTTTGGCACGAGAGCGCACCGCCAGCTCCCTTGTCGGCCGAGCCATCGTGGTATGAAAAGTCCGAGAGCTGGCGCAGCTTGAACATGTGATCACGCGCGTTCTCGACCACACGCTCCGTGCCGTTCTTGACGAGATGGTCCAGCAGCGTCAACGCCTGGGCGTCGTCCACGGAGTCATTGCGCGCAAGTTTGTCAGTGATCCTCGAGGCATTCCACCGAGGTAGCGCGCTCCGGAGCAGCAAACCTTGAACACTGTTCGCCATTGCCGCGCCTGTGCGTCGGTTGCCTCCCAGATCTTCCGCATGATCACTTGGTAGGACTCGCTGCGCCGTCGAACGCCACATCACAGTGAGCGCAGGTTCTTTGCGCTTGCCAAGTTGCAGTCCTCGGCGGAGACGAACGTACTAGTCGTAGGTGAGCTGGGCGATCTCGTTGAGCAGTGTGCTGGAGGCACCCCAGTTCTTGTTGGACAGCGCCTCCTCCATCTTGCGCTCAATGTCCGTGCCCATCTTGGCCATCACCGCGTTCTTGCTGCCCAGGCGCGCAAGCATACGCGAGCTGTTGTTAACGGCCGCCGACGCGCTCCATGTCGCCGCCAGCTCCTCGGGTCGGCTACGTACGCGTCGTCCACCGCATTGCGCAGCTTGTCCAGCGCGAACTTGTCCATGGCGATCGCTCCGTCGGCCGCTCGACGCGCGCCGCTCGCTCGTCCTTTCTCGCCGCGTGTTCTTCTCGATCTAATCGGTCGCCGCGTCCGTCGGCGCAGGCGCTCGCTTGATACTGGTGCTGAGTATGCGAGGGGGAGGGACTCCTCGCGCTCGCGAGGGGGCAACCGAAAAACGAGTGATGGTCGATCCTTGCATACTGAAGCGCATACACACATCCTGATATAATGGCGTGGACCACATCCTTTCTCGCACCGAGAAGCTGCTGTCACAAGTCGTCGGAATGGCACCGCAGCGCAGCGAGAGTCCCAAGCCGAGACGAGAATGGGCCACCAGTCCATGAGAGAAGCCGCACCCACACCGCGCTGTTGATGTAGCAGACTGTACTATAAAGAGCATGGCGGAAACAGCGAGCCCCTCTGCTCTGCTACAGCTCGGTTGTCTCTGCGTTGTTGGCCGCGCAGTCCTCCCTTCGAAATGCGCGCGCGGGTTGCAGCAGCGGCGCGATGGGTTTGCTGCTCGGCGAGTGCGCCGCAAGTCGCGCCTCAGGGACCACCTCGACGAGTCGCGGTGGCGGTGCGCCTTGCCAGTAGTCTTCTCGGTGGTGTGGCGCGCCGCCACTCTCCAGCTCGCGGTCGCGGCGGCGCTGCAGCACCTCACGCAACGTGCGGCGGTACTGCTGCCACGCGCGGTAGCCGAACAGCGCCGCCAGCAGCACCACGAGCACTGCCACGCAGTACACGACGATGTAGGCAGCGTGTGCTCGAGCCATTCGCTGCGCAGGATCTCCGTCGACGGCTCCTCGGGTGACGGCACTTGCTTTCTGCGTCGGTCGATCAAGTCTGTCTGGCCGCGGTTCTCTGCTGCTTCAACACCGAACCCGGGAAGGCGTTCATTTCGTCGTACTCAGTACAGCAGCGTACATTTTCGTCGTGTACGATACCGGATTCAGTCCTGTGGAACTTGATGACACTTCCAAATAAGATGCGGTCATTTGTATCACACATTGCAGTCCTTAATAAAATCAAGTGTTATATGTAAGGACTGCGCCTGCTATCGACGCAGCGCGCATCGACGTCCAGAATTGTGGCAGCGCCGGCGTGATATTCCGTCGAGCTCAGTCTTACTATTCCCAAGTCAACACCAATCGCTGTCGCATGGCTTTGCGCCTCATACTCTGACGACGACAGCATCAAGCAGCGCCTGACCACTTGGGACGCCGCCGCGGGATGGGACACGTTGCGTGCCGATAAGCTGAGGGGGTTGACGCGGCCGGCGCGCGGCGCACAACTCGATCCTCGATCCTCAAGCGACGGAGGGCAAGCAGCGCTCTCCTCCTGTCCGAGCAAGGCAAGCGCCTTCGTCTCTCCGGAGCCTCCTCGTCCACGGCGGCGCCATGCTTCTCGCGCCTCTGCAGCGGTACTCTCGCCCCAGCTCATCAGTATCGCGATCGGCGCTTGTCTTCCACCCGCTAACGCGCTCGGCTCGGTGCGGACAGGCGGCTCCTTCAGCGCGTGGTCAGCGCGCGCGCGCTGCCGGCGGTGGCGGCGCACTGCCTCGCGGCCGTCCAGGCGCGGACACTCCATCGCGGCCCGCGGACCCGCGGCGGTGGCGGCGACCCGACGCTCACGCGCAACAAGTACCGGTCGGTGATCAAGGAGGAGTTCCCGCTCGTATGCGGCGGCTCGCTGCCGGAGATTAGCATCGACTGGGAGCAGTGGGGCGACCCGTCGCTCCCCGGCGACCGCACGATC
>JAADYC010000370.1:0-22471 GCA_023338135.1 Phytopythium kandeliae | reverse complement strand
TGATTCAATATATCGACTTTTCGGAATGACATTGCATTTCAACCAATCAGTGACGTGTGCTCAGGAATGCATGGGAGCTCCTGTATACACCCGCATTCTACAATCACGACGAGAGTGATGCTTGTTGATGCGACGTGCTTGAACTTTCTCACGATCGTCCAACTCCGTATCAAATCAAGGATCCATTCATATCCACGGCTCGCTTCTGAACCTATTTCTATTCGATCATGCCTCCGACTCTTCATCAACTTACACATATCCTCTCTCCTCCTCACGTCCTTTCGCGCCAGGATCCAGACGAGCGAGCGACGGGCGCCACGCGCGACTCGGATCGCTACCCATACTCCCACCGAGTGCACCAGCCGACTCGAACCCAACGGCCATCGCCATCGCCATGGCCGTGACCGCGACCGCGACGACGATGGAGGCGGCGCCGCGCTTCCGCTTCCTCGAGGGCTCGTTCACGAACCGGCGCCGGCAGCAGCTGTCGTTCTGCGCGCTGCTGCCGCCTGCCGCCGCCGGCGCGCCGCGCGCGCTCGTGCTCTTCCTGCACGGCGTGGGCGAGCACTCGCGACGCTTCCTGCACGTGTTCGAGCGCCTCTGCGCGCAGGGCTACGGCGTGCTGGCGTACGACATGGTGGGCCACGGACGCAGCGAGTGCGACTCGGAGCACGGCGTGCGCGGCCACGGCGAGCGCTTCGAACACTTCGTGGACGACACGAACGTGCTGCTGTCGCAGACCAAGCTCGGGCTGCTGGCGCCGTCGCTGCCGCTGCCGCTGTCACAGTCGGCGACGCAACCGCTGCCGCCGCTGGTCATCATGGGCATCTCCTTCGGCGCGCTCGTGGCCATGCACACGGTGCTCTCGGGCCGACACGCGTTCCGCGCGGCGGTGCTCGCGTCGCCCGCCATCGCGGTCGAGTACACGCTGACGCTGCGCGTGCAGCAGCTCGTGAGCCGCCCGCTTGTGTGGCTGCTGCCGCGCGCCAAACTCGTGCCGGGCGTGAACCTGGCTGCGCTCTCGCGCGATGAGGCCTTTGTGCGCGACTACATGGCCGACCCGCTCAACGTGACCGACAGCCTGACGACGACCATGGCGACGCAGATCCTGCACGGCATGCAGACGCTGCAGCGAGACCCGCGCGTGGCCGACCCGGCCAGCGACTTTTGCCAGGTGCCCGTGCTCGTCGTTCAGGGCACGAGCGACCACGTCACGAGCGTCCGCGAGCTCGAGCGCTTCTTCGCGGACGTGCTCGGCGCCAGGGACAAGACGCTCCGCCGCTTCGACGGACTCTACCACTGCATCTTCAACGAGCCTGAGAAGGAGCAGGTGCTCGACATCGTCACGACCTGGCTAGCCGCCCGGCTGCAGCCACGCGCCAGACTGTGAGCGCGACAGCGGGACCAAGACGGTGGCGCGCCGACTGGACGCTTGGGCGACCGACGAACGCGTCGGAATGGGTACCTCCTCGACGTCAATGTGTTGGACCTTCCGTTTGTATCGAATTCAATCAAAATCCTCCGCCAGGACGCTTGTCGAGCGTCTTGGCACCGACGCGAAGTACGGGGTGGTCGGCGATCTCGCCGTCACGTTCCAACCGCGCGCACGCGTCCTCGTGCGCTCTGCCGACAAAACTCGGATGGGCGTCCGAAGCTAGCCACCTCGCACTCGGCGATCAGCATGAGGCTGATGGCGGCGTTGATATCACGATCCCAATGGCTGCAACAGCACTCTCGAGTATTGCAACGCAGCACATAATGACAGCGCTGGAGCTCCATGGTGCTTTCATGCACGCAGGATACTGCCTTGCCCTTCTGCCGCCGACGTCGGCGGTTCTCCTTGCCGCGGAGACTCGCGTCCGCGAGATAGCGCACCTTCGACAACGGCTGACCACAGGTCGAGCAGAGCTTGCTCGTGTTCAACTCCTTCAACAGTACCATCGTCGCTCGTCTGGCGAGCGCCTCGCGCAGCCCCTTCACAGGACTTGGAGCATGTCCTCGAATGCCACTGCGTCCACTCCAGTCTCCATACGCGACCAGTGTCTCCGCGTCGGGAACCGATACAATGCGCGCCGCGATCGTGTTGACCGCCACTTGCGCGCACCGCTTCTGGAAGAGCTCCCTCTTCGCAAAGCAGTGCTCCCAGCAGAACCGCAGCAGCGGCTGCGCATGTGTCAGCACGTAGCGCAGTTGGGAGAAGCCTTGGTTGCCTTGAAGGTCGCGACCGCTGTGAAGAGGAGATCCAGTGATTCTCGACGGCCATGGAATCCATCGATCGGCCGAGGTTTCAACCGGAGGCGTCAACATCTGCCGCATCTCGTCGGCCTCGGACAGTTCGCTCGCTCGGCTCGGTGTTGCAGCATGCATTCAGAATGGCACAATGTTTCGCTCGGTACGCCTTCTTCTCGATCTTTGTCCTGTGAATGGTGTTCTCGTGGTAGCGGACGCTGATGTAGACCCGCAAGCGCTTGTGAAGCTGTCCTCGGAGCATGACGCCAGCGTTGACAGTCATCTGCTTCCCCACCTCCGACTTGTGCTCTGCCATACCTAGCGTCATGGTCACCGGGGAGCAGCCCACTTGTGCTCGCTCATCTTGGTAGATCGCGATGGTCCTCCATAGCTGCAGGCGTCGGAGCTGAATCTGCCGGACACCATGGGATGACGCCGCCGTCGAGACGCCGTAGCAGCAGTGCGTGAAGAATAGTTGATCAAACACTGGCACCTCGACGCTCTCGCTCAGGTACCGCAGCGCGTGCAGGTTCGCGAGATGCCACGCCTCAACTTGGATCTGCTTCATAGCTCGGTAGGTGCGTCGGATCTCGCGCAGGAGAATCCAACCCTCACACACTTGACCCAATCGGCACATCACGGAGCAGCGGTCTTTGTCGAGCTTGAACGCATTCTCCTTCAGCGTCGCTTCGGAGAACACGCGCTTGCTACGGCCGCACGGCGCGTCGGTCTTACTCGTCCTGACCGCCGTGTGGTGCTCCACGGTTCGCTTCTTCTTGCGCGGTATGGTCGTCGAATTGCAGAATGAGGAGAATCAACACGAGGCTTCTCAGCTATTCTCTCTCTTCTCTCGAAAGCTGCACCATACCAACACAACAACTTGCATGTACCCACGATCAAGCGTGTTCACGAGAGGAAGTCGTCGTTGGAGTCGACGCTCCGTAATGTCGACTCCACTTGGGCTTGTGGAAGGAGCCGGCTGTCAGCAATGAGCCTGCTCTCAAAGACTCGCTCCGGTGTCATTGGGAGCACCGAGATGGATGGTCACCACTGGATGCGTTGAAGAGTGACACCCCGACTCGTACCAAACGCATGGTACGGTCGGAGTCCGGTCGGAGTCGGATCCGCGGTCGGAGTCGTGACGCTATGGATAGTGAAAGCGTCCAATTCGTAGAGATCCGATTTCATTCAAATATAGTGAACTCATGTTCATATTGATCCAATAGCGGAGAAGAGCACATGTTCACACGGTCATTATCAATATGCCCACGATTCAGTACATCATGATAAAGCTTGTTTCGTCAAGTAGAAAACGGCTCGTCACGCGAAGGCGACCCAAGTCGACGGCCAAGCCAAGCTGGCCCGCGACTCGCGGCACGCAGGCGAGCGCGGCTTACACAGCCACAGCGGGACCCTCGGGCGTCGGCTCGACACGCAGCTCCAGCGCACGGCTCGGGCCCCGCGCCAGCAGCTCGGCCGTCTTGGCCAGGTGCGCGTCTAGGCGCTGGCGGCCGGTCGACGGCGTGGGTCTGGCCCGGCGCAGCCGCGACGCGCTCGCCTTGCGCCGTAGGCTCGACGTCCAGCGCCGCACGCTCGGACCGGATGACGGCAGCGGCGCAGACTTGGGACGCCGCGCGACGCGGCCAAGCACCGCCAGTCGCACCAGCGGCGCGGCCACCGACGCGTCCCCACTAGAGGCCGGTGCCGAGCGTGGCGCGTCCCCACTTGGGACCGACGAGCCCGGGATCCCGCTTGGGGACGACGCCGTGGGGACCCCACTTGGGGACGACGAGCTCGGGACAGCGGCCGGGACCGACGACGTCGCGTCCGCGCGGCCCAGCACGAGCACGTCGCACACGACGCACACCTTCTGGGGCCGCTTCGACCCCGCGGCCGCGACGACCCGGCGTGTCGCGGCCACGCAGCCCAAGCAGCAGCTCTCGCGGCACTGGCGGCAGTGGTGGCGCCGCCGCGTGGCCGAGAATGCGCGTGCGCACGCGTGGCAGCGCGCGCTCCTGGCGAAAGGCGGCGGCCCGCGCTCGACTCCGCGGCGGCGCCGGCGCTGTTTCTCCGCGCGCTTGCGTTCGCGGGCCGCGCGCTTGCGTTCGCGGACTGCTTGCTTGTGTGCGCGCCTGGCACGCTTCTGCATCGCGGCGAGCTCCTTCTTGGCGCGCTGGTTGAGCGCGCGCGCCTCCTTCTCTGCGTGCCTCGTGCGCTCGCGCGCCTCCTTCTCGTGTCGTTTGGCGCTCGCGCGCGCCTCCTTCTCTTGACGCTTGGCGCTCGTGCGCGCCTCCTTCTCCTGGCGCTTGGCGCTCGTGCGCGCCTCCTTCTCCTGGCGCTTGGCGCTCGCGCGCGCCTCCTTCTCGTGGCGCCGCGCCGCCGCCTCGAGCTCCTTGAGCCGCCGCGACTGCTGCTTGCGCTCGGCCGCCGCCGCCTTCTCCGCCTCCGTCTTCTTGCGCAGCAAGAACCCCATGGGTCGATCGGTCAGTTGGCTCGTTGGGGATGCTGGGTGGGTGGCTGGGGCCGTTGGCCCGCGAATTCCCGAGTGGGGACTGGCGGCCGGTGGGCGGCCGGGCTGGCCCCAGCCCACGCGAGCCCTCGCGAGGCTGCCCGCCAAGCGCGAGAGCGAGCAGTTCCAGGAATTGGGATCGTGGGTGATGGAGGAAGGCGGGCGGGTGGGCAGGTGGGGTGGCGTTCGTTTCGGCTTTCCCGGATCACTTCAACACGCTCGAAATGCTGTTTCGGAGGGCGTGGAGTATGGTTTTGCCGGAGAGAAGACAGCTTATTCGGCGGGGCATTCAAAACGAGAGGCCTCGAGCCGCCTTTGGAGCGAAAGGTCGGAACGAATCGCGACTGTCTGTCGGACCAGCACGAGTGTCAGTACGTCTCGTCAATTCCATGCTGCGCGATGAAAGCACGAGCCGCAGACGCACTGCTGCGTCCTGGTCCGTTAGCTATGGCGAACGGTCGGCGCCTGACGTACAAGCAGATGTAGGACGGGGATGGTCCATCCACTGGTGACTGCAGTGGGCTGGGCTGCTGCTGCCGGTACCGCAGATTTCTCCAGCCAGCAAGATCCATCGCCCGATCCGACCCGATAGATGGATGGATGCGGGGCGAGCAAACGTGGCATGTCGGTCGGTCGTTGACGAGAGCCGCTCGTTTGGATCCTCTCCTCCTCCTCCGTCGGCAGAGGGACACGCGAACAATTGCGCTCTACCGCATCGCACGCGGCCGGCTCGCCTGCTGGCAACGGGATCCACGCATCCGTTTCCCCCGCCGAGCTCCGTCGGATCATCACGCGTCGGCTCTACCACAAGCAAGCCGCGCAACCTGTTGGTTACGGAGCGAATGACAGTTGCTGATTCGTGGATAATCCCGCACATTTAGCAATCAGCCAACATTCCTCGCTAGAATGACCGCTTCAACGCGTTCCACCCCTTGCTTGGCCTTCGTCCCGCCGACTCGCCACCCGAGTCCACCGTTCACCCATCCAACCAATAAGCAAACAGCCACGTTACATCCGTGCGTCCGTCGGCACGGCCCCCACGACTCGCAGCACCGCCGCGGCGCCGCCAGCGCGCGGATCGCTCGCCTGGCTACCAGAACGGACACCAGCCAATGTAGCACTGGCACAGGTTCTCGTGCGACGTGGCCTGCGAGATGAGCCGCTGCACCTGCGCAGCCACGTCGAGCGGCTCGCCCGTCGGACCCTCAAAGTCGCGGCCAGACAGCTTGGCCTGCACGCGGCGGATGACCGCGACCGCCTTCTCGTTCAGCGCCTCGCGCGGGATCGCGGCGCCTTCGGGTCCCACGACGCTGAGCAGCTCGCGCTCGCGCACGCTGCGGTTCGCCGGCAGCTCACTCGCGCTCGTCGCCGCGCTCGCGCCGACCACCATGGGGATCGCCGCCACCGTCGCCGCTGTAGTTGGCGCGGGGGCCTCGGGCGGGAGCTGCGCCGCGCCAGTGACCGCCACGAACGACGTCCCGGGCACGAACGACGCGGCTGGCGGCTGGGACACCGACGCACGCCTCGCCTTGGCGCGCACGACACCACCAGCGCCAGCGCCAGCGCTGTCCGCTTGCGGCGCCGGACGAGAAGCGGCCGGCGGCTTCCTCGGCGCCGTCGCCGTCGCCGTCGCCGTCGTAGTCGTAGTCGCCTTCGTAGTCGTAGTCGCAGTCGCAGTCGCCTTCGTAGTCGCAGTCGCGGTAGCGGTAGCGGTAGCGGCTTGGCGAGCTGTCAGCTGGTCCTGCGCCGCCGCCATGGCGGCCGCGGCCTCGCGCGCCGAGACCGAGAACCGGTGGCTGAGACTCGACTGGCCGACGCTCGAGACGCTCGCCGCCATGGCCGCCATCTCCACGTGCAGCTTCGTGGTCGAGTGGTCAATCTGCTGCACCACCTTGTCGGCCTCGTCCTCGTCCCCCGCGTCGGCCACGGCGTCCGAGTGGCTCGGACGCGGACGCACTGTGCGCGTGAACGGGATCGACTGGCTCAGACTCGTCGGACGGAACGAAGTCGACGGCGCGGGCGTGGGCGACCGCGCTGAGCGCTTTTCCTCCTCCCCTTTCTCTTCCTGCTCCTCTTCCTCTTCCTCGCCATCGTCGTCCACGTCGTCTTGCCCCGCTGGACCGTCGCCTCGGCTCTCTTTCCGGTCATTCGAGCTCGCGTCTGTCTCCGCGTGTGCCTCCACGGCTGGAACTGCGTCCGTCTCCTTCTCCTTCTCCTCCTTCTTCTCCTTGGCCGCTCGTGGCTCCTGCGACGCCAGCTCGTCCACCTCGACGCGCTCAAATCCGTCTGCCCGCGACGGCTCTGGGATCGAGATGCTCTCGCTGCGCCTCGCCTTCCCGTGGATATTCGGTGCCGACCCTGTGTCTCCCGCCGACGGCGCAGCCACCGACGATGTGGTCGACACCATGGACGATGTAGCCGACGCCATGGACGACCCCGACGCCATGGACGACGCCGACGCGGCCGAGGACGAGGCGACGCTGCTGCCCGAGGCACTGGGCGACGCGACGCTCGTCGTGGGTGTGAGCAAGCGCCAGCAAATGAGCGGGTCGTGCACGAACGCCTCGAGCATGGCCATGAGGCTGTGCCGGTTCTCGCGCAGCACCTGCATGACGCTCTCGCACGACGAGCGGAAGTTGCCCTCGATGCCGCTCACTTCCATGGCGTTCGTGAGCATGCGCGTGAGGCGGAAGGGGATCTTCTCCGGGTACTTGTCGCGGTTCATGGCCACCTCGAAGCAGTCGCCAAAGTCAATGTGCACGATCGTGCCCGTGAAGCGGTGCAGCATGAGGTTCGACGGGTGCCGGTCGCCCAGCCCGAGGATGTAGCCGACCATGGACATGACGGCGAGCGAGCGCGTGTAGCTCGTGCGCCGGTCGAGCCACACCTCCGAGTTCTCGCTCTTGAGCCAGAGCACCTTGTACAGGTCCTGCCCCGCCGTGTTCTCCAGCGCGTACTCGAACACCTCGACCTTCTGCAGCAGCGAGAGCGCGTCGTAGTCCGGCGCCATCTGCAGCATCAGCCGGTGCTCAATGTTGAGCAGGATCTTGCGCGCCTCGCGGTAGTCCCGGATGAGCTGGTGCAGCGTGTCGCAGTGCGGCACCCAGCCGACGATGCCCGCGTTGTCCGACAGCGGGATGACCGGGTACCGGTGGATCTTCAGGTCCTTCTTGGACGTCGTGCGGTCGTTGATCAGCAGCGCGTTCACGAGCCCGAAGAGCTGCATCACGCGCTCGTCCTGCCGCAGGTCCTCGTGGCCCTTGAGCAGGAACATGTACTCGAGCCCGTTCGAGCCGACGATGCCGATGCGCCGCGGCCGCTGCTTGGACGCGATCACCATGACAGTTGGCAGGAAGCGGCCGATGGTCACGAGCGCGTGGCCCGCGCGGTACGTGCCCGGCACGGCCAGCGAGAAGCTGCGCGCCTGCAGCAGGTTGGGCGACACGTACTGGAGCTCGAGGCTCGTGATCTGCTGCAGCTGCTTGTTGATGCGCCGGAAGACGTGATAGTACAGGTCCCACGCGCGGTTCAGGTCCGATTCGTTGCGCCGGTGGCTCGACAAGAAGCGCTGCAGCCACTCGTGCGCCTCGCGCAGGTCGCGGCCGAACGCCTGCTGGAAGCTCACCTCCCTCAGCGTCTCGGGTCCGCTCTCCATCATGGCGTGCAGCGGCCGGAGCACCTCGACCATGCCGTCCACGTTGTGCTCGCCAAAGTACAGGCGCGAGGCCTCCTCGAGGCCCTCGTGCCACAGCTCGTGCCACAGGATGGCGACGCGGATGAGCTCACGGCTCACGAGCAGCGCTTCGTCCACCAGCTCGACGTAGTTCTGGCGCATGGTCGCCATGATTGACTCGGCCGCGCGCTGGCGCTCGGCCACCGACGACTTGAGTGCGACCGAGAGCGGGTAGATGAGCGCGTGCGGGTGCTGCTTGCCGATCGCCACCAGCAGCCGGTGGAGCTGCGTGTAGATGCGCTTGTGCGGCGTGTGGATGCGCGCGATCAGCTGCGGGATCACGATGAGCCACGTCTCGATGCTCACGGCGCGGAAGCCCTTCTCGAGCGCCGCGTGCACATCGCCGCGGTGGCCGTGCGTGAACCAGAGCGTGAGCACGCGCAGGATGTCCTGCTGCACGTTGGCGGCCCAGCGACTGCGGCCGAGCGCGATCGAGCGGAAGAAGCCCTCGATCGCCGGCGCGATGTACGTCGCCATACCCGACGGGCCGAGCCCCGAGGCGAGCATCGCTGACGGCGACTGCGACTGCGACTGCGAGTGCTTGTGCCGCGTGTAGTAGTCCACGACGTGGAAGTTCATGAGTGCCCACGCGTGCCACGCCTTGTAGCTGCGCGGCTCCAGATCCGTGCACAGCCGCAGCGATGCCAGCACCGACGGGATCGGCACGCGCTCGAGCTGTTGGTCGTGGAACGCCAGCTGCCACTCGGCTAGCTTCAGGTGGCACTTGACCAGCAGCGCGTCCTCGTCGCGCTTCGCACCCGTGCCAGCGCCAGCGCCAGCGCCGCCAGCAGCCGCCATCGCGGGCATCGCGCTCGCGACTTGCGCGCCGACCGCACTCATCGACGCGCCGTAGCCAGCGCCGCTGCTACTGCCGCTCCCACTCACGCGGGGGCTGCTGTTGCCGATACGCGAGACAAGCTGCTGCAGTTCCACGAGCGCCTTCTCCTTCTTGCCCGCGGCCCACTGGTGCTTGAGGTAGGCAAACACGACGCGACTGTAGTCCTTCTCGCCAAAGCCGAACGACATGGAGTCCGCCGAGGCGCCAGCCATGGACGAACGATGCTCCCCGTTGGCTCCCACGGACCCTCCGCCGGCCGCCGACCCGTGGATCGACAGCGAGTTCGTGAACACCTTGAGCGAGAGCTCGAGCTTGCCCGACTGCCGACACAGACTCGCGAACTCGAGCCACGTCTCGATGTCCTCGTACGGCGCCAGGATGAGCGCGCGCACCGCCAGCAGCTGCTGCCAGACCTCCACCACGCGCTTGCAGCCGCTCAGTCGGTCGTGCCACATCCGCACAATGTGGCTCTTGTACCGCGCGGCCTCTTCCGTCTTGGCTACCTGCGCGCGCAGCTTCTTGTACGTCACGATCTCCTCCAGCTCGCTCAGTTGCTGCAGCGTTACCATGCTCTCGTACGCGCGGCTGTACGACTCGCCAACGAGCGCGCCGAGCTTTGCATCCAGCGCGTGGCGTGTCTCGTCGATCAGCGCCGTCGCGTCGTCGAAGCGGCCGCGGTGCACCGCCAGCACTGCGCGATACAACGCCATCTCGGTCGCCGACTCGGCCGCCGTCGCTCCAGCTGGAAGCGCCAGCGACGGCGACGGCGACGACGACGACAACGACGACGACAGCGAAGTTGCTGTTGTGAGTCTCGGTGCCGGCGCCAGCCCACTGCTCGCGTCGTCGTACTCCGATACGTATAGCGCCATACTGTCCCACTGCGAGAGGCACCAGCTCGCGCGCGCGCCAAGCATCGCGACGCGCTTGCGCGCCGATTCCTCGCGGTCTTCCGCTGGCAGTTGGTACAGCGATCCCGACGACGCCAGTGGGCCAGACAGCGGCACGGAGCTGGTCGAGGAGATCCCAGGGAAGCTGCTCATGCGGCGCACGCCTGGCGCAGACGCTGGCGCTGGTGCTAGCGTTGGTGTGCCGCCGCTGCTCGTGCTCACAGCGCCGAGCGATCCGCTAGAGTCCGTGTGCTGCAGGCGCGTTCGGCGCGCGCTCGGCACTCGGTGCGATGGTGTCGCGCGGATCTCCGCCAGTTGTTGCCACACCGAGCTCGCGAGCGCGCCGAGCTCGTCCCACCGCCCGAGTGCCTCAAGACACCGCATCTTGCCGATCGACAGCTCGACAAGCGCCGTGGGTGAGCTTCCGGCCTGCTCCTCGCTCTCGATGCGCCGGTCGTAGAGCGCAAGCGCCGCCTCCCAGTCCTGCAGCTTCTCGAACCACGTCTCCTTGACTTGGATGGCGCTCGCGTGGTGATCCTGCGCGTACTTGAGAATGCCGACGGCCGCCTCCGGCTGTCCGAGCTGGTTGTTGATGGAGATCAGCGCCTCGATGCACGTGCTCGGCGACGTGTGGAACTCGAGCTCCTTGTAGTGCAGCGCCTTGGCGTACGCGTGGCACTTCTGCGCGAGCTCGCCGAGCTCGCGAATGTCGATCGGCAACGCCTCCACGTCGTGCTCCATGAACTCGGCGAGGTTCAGCAGCATCTGCAGGATCTCGGCCGGGATTGTGTCGCTCTGGAACGCCGTCTCGAGCGCGCGCACGAGGTAGTCCTGGTACTGCTCGTACAGCTCGTTCCAGCACGAGACGAACGCCGGGTTGAACAGCGCGCGCGCTAGCGGCTTGTACGCCTGCGCGAGCGAGCAGCACGAGCGCAGCGCAGCCGAGGGCGACTCGCGCAGGAGTTCGATCGAGAACCGCCGCATCCACTCGACCCAGTCCTCCTTGGTGCTCCGCTGGGACGCCTCCCACGCCCGCCGCAGGTTCTGCTGGTTCACATGCAAACGCATGCCCACGGACGGCGGCGCTGCGTTAGATCCAGCCACCGACGCGCTCCCGTTGCCGACGCCTGCAGCCGCTGAGATGTCCATCGCGAGCTTCCGCACGCTGCTGTTCATGGCGAATGCTGGATGGTCTACCAGCGCCGAGCGCGGTGCCATTTCTCCGTACCGCAGCGACTCCAGCGCCTGGGAGATCACCTGCGCGCGCTCGTTCGTCCCGGTGTCGTGGAACGGCAAGGCCGATATGATCTTGCGCAGCAGTGGCTCGAAGCTCAGCACGTCCAGCTGCATCTGGAACACCATCGCCGCTAGCGCGTAGAGGATCACATCCGAGAACCGACTGGCGTCCGCCTTGGACGCGGCGATGGAGCACGCGCCGCCAGCGCTCCCGCTCGTTCCGGCGCTGGCGGAGGAAGCCGACATGGAGCCCTTGGCGCTCGAGTTGGAGCCGAACGAGAACAACCCCTTGGCCGAGACTTGAGACACGACTCGCCCGAGCGGCTGCAGGATCCGAGGACCGGCGTACTGTTCGAAGTTGGCGACGACGCACATGCGCGCGAGGCAATAAATCGTCACGATTTTGACGTCCAACGGCGTCTCGAGACTCTCCATCAGACGCACGAGCGCTGGAACCAGCAGGTAGACGTAGTCGTCGACCGCGTCGCCGAAGATGACAAGCGCCTGCACCACCTGGACTTGGAACGCGCTCACAGCGCCGACGCCGACGCCACTCCCAGACGCGCCAGGCGGTTTCTTCATCCCGTCCGGAGTCATGTCGTATCCGTGCAAGTACATGCTGTCGGCGGAGCTGATCGACCTGCTCGGTGCGCTATACAGCAGCGAGGCTTCGCTGCGGCTCCGTGCAAGCGCTCCATCCGGTTGTGAACCTTCCTTCGATGCCAGCAACGGACCGGTCGGGGCTGTGCCGGCACCAACGCCAGCCCCGCTGACTGCCAAGCGCTCGACTCCCACGCTCTCGGATATCGACATGCTCTGTAGGCTGAGCAGCTCCGGATGCGGCTGCAGTACTTCAAGCAGCTTGGGCAGGAGCTTCGGCAAGTACTCAGTGCGGAACTCGTGAGGCGCGGCCTGCGACACCTTCTCCATGAGCCGGACGATATGTGGCAGGTGCAGGCGCCAGAAGCGCAATGCAAGCACCATGATGGCCGGGAAGAAGGGCTTCATGTGCGCTTGGACGATTGAGATGAGGTTGGTCAGCTGCAGGAAGAGCGACTCGCGCAGCCGCGGCTCGCACCGGGATAGCACGCGCAGGAACGGCGGGATGATGTACTGGAGGAACGGCACGCACTGCATCGACAAACTGCGAAAGATGAACATGACGGCTTGGATCACGCCGTGGTGGTGCGTGCTCAGCGACGGGTCCTTGAGGATGCGCAGCAGCGCGTGGATCGCTACCGTCGGGAAGTACGCCTCCGACGACGGCGATAGCTCGGTCGGGTCCAACTCCAGCTCGCTCTCGACCAGCACGCTCTCCAAGTCGAATGCGTCGTCCAAGTGTCCATCCAGCGCTCGCGAAAGCGATGTTGTCGCGACAGAAGCAGAGCCGGATCCGCTCGCCATCGCTGTCCCAGCCACGGAAGTCCCAGACGCGCCTGTGCCTTCCGACGCACCATCGTCTTCCGGTCCCGCCTTACTGTCCGGCCGCCGCGTGCCAATTGGCGCCGCAGTGAACAGCTGCAGCTCAATCTGCTGCTTCTCGTCCAAGATCTCGCCCGTGAACTCCTTGTCGAAGTTCGCCACGTCAATGTTGAGGCCCAGCAGCTTCAGGTCCAAGTTCAGCTTGACCTTCGGCCCGCCTGCAGCGGTGTCCGCGCCGACCGCACGGCCTCCCGTTGGGTCCGCAGCGGCTGCCATTCCTTTCCGCCGCGCCTCGCCGCCTCGGTCATCATGTTCGCGCTTGGCCGACGCTCCGAGGGTCTCGTTGGCTTGCCGCAGCGACGCACGCGAGACGCACAGGCGATACTTGTAAGGGTCCAAGGCACCCAAAATGCCGATCGTCTTCATCGCCTCGCGCCGCAACGCCCATGGCGTCGCCGTGCTCTGATGCAGCAGTCCCAGCAGCATTTCGAGCAGCTTGGGCGACGCCAAGTAGGGCCGGATGACGAATCCCGTGCTGCCGGCGAGCTGTCCGAGCGTTTGGAGCGCGACTTGGCGCTTGTCGATCGACGAGTGGTCCTGCAGCGTGTGGATGATCAGCGGGAACAGGTACTGCTTGTACGCGCCGATCTGCATCTGCGAGACGATCGCGAGCTCGCCGAGCGTCACGAGGACCGCACTCGCGAGCGACGGGTTGCCGTGCACGAGCGTCGGCAGCAGCACTTCCAGGATACGCACGACATACGGGTCCACGAGGTGCTGCGCACCGCGGATGAGCAAGCCGAGCAGCCGCGTGCTCTCCTCGCGCATGCGCAGGTCCGGTGTGTGCTTGAGCTCCGTGATGAGCTGGATGAGCACGCCGCGCAGCAGCGGCATGACGAACGCCGGGTTGCGTGGAGCGAGGCGCTCGAGCAGCTGCATCGCGCACTCGCGGATCTCGGCGCTCTCGTCGTTCAGGAACGCGAACACCCGCGCCAGGTGCGCCTCTTGGCTCATCAAGTCGTCGTAGCGATCGTCGAGTGAGTCCACGACGCTCTTGCGCACCGTCATGTCCATGTCTGAGCTGCCGACAACGAGTAGTTGCTCGAGCACTTGATCGATCACCTTGCCGCTTGGCCCGCGCCTCGACAAGTGGTCCCAGGAGCCAGCGTAGAGCTCTAGCTGGCCGCTCGCGCTGCTGGCTGTCGACGACGACGAGCCAGTGGATAGCGATAGCGTGCGATCGCTCGCACCAGCCGTCCCAAGCTCGCCCAGCACCGAGAAGGACGGCGCCGCGCGGCGAGGAGGTAACAGGAGCTTGCTACACGTCACAACCGCCTGCTTCCGGATGCGAGCGTCCGCGTTTGTCAGGTAGAGTCCGACGCAGTTGCGCACGAATGGCAGGAGGCAGAAGCTGCCGCTAAAGTCGAAACAGCTCAGCGTGCGCAGCGACAGCAGGATCGTCTCGATCTCCTCGCTCGTATCGCCCTTGAGCACAAGGTTCGCGTGCGACGGCGGCGGCAGCGGCTGCATCAGCGTGCTCGGAGAGGACGAGCTGGCTCCCACGCCTCGGAAAGAACCAAACGAGCCCGACAGGTTCTCCTCGTCCGTCGTGCCTGTGCCAGGTGACGCGGCTGTGCCCGACAGCGACGACGCACCGAATCCCGCGAACGAGCCGATCTTCATGGATGACAAGAGCGCCTGGACCGCCGACTGCTGCCTCACTGGCGTCGCTGGCGACTGGCGCTCCGCACCCAAGACAGTCGTCGCGGCCGCGTCGCCTGCCAAATCCCCTGACCCAAGCCGACTGTCCGCGCGTCGGACGCTGCCGGACCGAGCGATCTCGCTGTACGCAAAGAAGGTGCCGCCGTGCGCGAAGGGCACGCCGCGCAGGATGACCGAGATGTCGTTCAGCAGCCGCTCTTGAACGTACGGGAGCGCGGCTGGGACGCTCGCGACCACATCCGCGAGCGCGTCGACGAGTTCGTCCGTGAGCCCACCGAGCATCATGGTCTCGAGCAGCTGCTCGTCCTCGAACAGGTACGGCTCGAACTTGCTGCCAAGCGCGCGAGAGAGGCTGGCGATGCACGTGAGTGTCTCGACACAGAAGAGCTTGTTGCGCGCCGCCTTGCTCTTCCTGCGCACGCTCGTAGCACCGTGTGGCTGCTGTTGGTGCGTCGGTAGCGCCTCGCGCACGAGCTTGACGATGGGCGGCAGGTGCGGGACGATGCGGTCGCCGATGCCGACGGCTAGCTCGCCAACCGAAAGGAACGCGAGGCAGCGCTCGGCGCGCGCCGAATACGCCGCCATCTTCTTGGTCAGGTGCGCGACTGCCACGTCCAAGTAGTGCTGCACGAATGCGTCGGGGCAGAAGGCCGCGAGCCGCGGCAGCAGCGTCGTGACCGCGCGAGACACGAGCGGATCCTTGGCGTCCTTGTACAGCAGCACCGTATCGCAGACCTCGCGGAAGCGCGGCACCATGAACCGTCCCGTGTGCTGCAGCAGCTCGCCAACCACGAGCAGCGAGCCGTGGATGCATTCCCACGACAGCGTGGCCGGCGTCGCGCCAGCAGATGACGACGACGACGACGACGATAACGACAAGGAGCTGGTAGCAACGAGCGCCGAAGAGGTCGAGAAGGCGCTGACAGCGCCGCCGCCGGTGCTCGCGAGCCGTGCCATGGCCGGCCGCAGTCCCTCGAACGCGTGGTCGTAGACCTTGCAGTACCACTGGACGCGGTGGCGCGTCTGGCGCGCCGAGATGAGCTGCAGACACGCGCTGAGCGCGTCCGTGGCGGCCTCGCGGATCTCGACGCGCTGGTCGCGCACGGCGCCCCAGATCGATTGGAAAAAGGTCGTGAGGTTCACGTGGAAGAGCGTGGGCGCCGCCAGCGCGAGCGCGCGCAGCACGAAGCACGCGGCGAGGCGCCGCTGGCTGAACACGGCGTCCTGCCGCTCGCCCTGCAGCCACTCGAACGCGCGCTTGACCTCAAAGTCGACGAATGCGGCCACAAGCGTGCCGCTAACGTCGCTGTTGCTCGCCGCCGGGCCGACTCCTCCCGCTCCTGCTCCTCCGCTGCCGCTGCCGCTGCCGCTGCTGCCGTGGCTCGAGCTTGGGCTTGAGGACGCGGACGCGAGGCGGCCGAGCGCGGCGCTGGCAGCCAGCAGCGCTGCACGCGAGGCATTCGGCTGCGCCAGGAAGTGGCGCAGGTAGTTCGCGAAGCGGATGATCTGGTCCTGCGCCGCCAGGTCCACGAGCAAGTAGATAGCCGCGAGCCCGCCGAGCTGGTCGCTTTCGCTCGCCGACTGCAGCAGCGCGTACAACTGCGGCGTGAGCTGCGCCAGCGCCTTGGCGAACGGCTCGGGCGACAGCTGCCGCGCCAGCGACGCCACGAAGGCGTGTAGTGCCTGCGCGCGGCGCTCGCGCACCGCCGCGTCGCGCACGCTCAGCCGCTTCACCAGCTGCGCCAGGATCGCGTCCACATGCTCGCGCTCCATCGCGGCGGCGGCGACGCGGCGGCTCCAAGGAAGGACGCGAGCTTCTGCTCGCTCTCTCGCCTCGCCTCGCCTCGCCTCGCTTCGCGGTGGCGCCGGCTGCTGCTGCTGCTGCTGCTGTTGCCAGCCTTTTCTGCTTCCCTTGGGTTCCGTCCTTCCTTCCAGCGCGGAGTACGCAGGGGCTTTATTTCGGATCGGAAAGAGGGCTCTATTCTAGCGTTTTGTCACTTGCTCGGTATCAACGAAGCTCCTATTGGAGGGCTCTATTCGGAACCAAAAGAGACATCGGATCTCTCTCTCTCTCGAGCCGAGGCCAATCAAACCACTCGACCGACCGACCAAATTGAAGGTGCACGATCCGAGCAGTAGGTGGCTACCGACCTGCCTACGCATGGAGACAGCGAACGAGCGAGCGAGGGTGTAGGAGCGCCGCGGCGGAAGCCAAGTGACTGCAGAACGCGCAAGAGCAAGCGACGGCGTCGATGGAGGAGCGCCTGCGCGTCGGCGGCCGACCAGACAGGCAGGGGACGCGCGACAAGGCTCAACGAACAGACTCGCACAGGACTCTTCTCCTCATCCGCGGCGGCGTCGCGGCGCCGACCGAGGCGTGTTGAGCATTACCCGCGCGGGCTACGCGGCGCGCGGCGCGCTGGGAGAGGAAAAGCTATGTGGCAACGGGAGGAGAGCGATGCGGAGACGAACGCGCGCTCGCCGCTTACGCCGACTTCTTCTTGAGCTTCTCGAGGAGCACCTTCTTGACGATCTTCTGCTCCTCGATCAGGAACGCGCGCACGATGCGCTGGCGCACGCACGTCGCGCAGCGCGAGCCGCCGTAGGCGCGCGAGACCGTGCGGTGCGTCTTGCTCACGTTCTTGTACTCCTTGGGCGACAGGTGCTTAATCTGCTCGCACACACACAAGCGCGCGTGCAGGACAGCCGCGATAGACGCGTGAGTCTTCGCACGCGGCGAGTGGCAGTCGCCACGCGTCAACGTACGCCCTTGAGCGACTGCTTGCAGTCACCGCACTTGGGGCCGGCAGCGCGCTTCTTGCGGTACTGCGCCACAAGCTTGCCACCTGCGCGAGCGCACCGTCATCGCAGTCAGATTCTCGCCCATACGCACCGAGCGAGAGAGCTCACGAGCGACCGAGCGGTCCTGATGCCTCTCATCGGGAGGAGCGAGGCGCACAAGGGGGTGTCTGTCTGTATCCGCGCGGCTCTCGCCTCTCGGTCGGTCCACGCTCAGCGCTATCGACGCGTCGGTCCCAGCTGCATCGCTGCGAGCGTCCTGCCGCGCTCCATGTGCCTTCGAACCCCTTGTCCGCCTCGCTCCTTCCTCCGAGACGCCTCCGACCGACCCGCGCCACGCGCTGCCCGGCGCTCGCTCGGCACCTACAGAGGCGCGCGGTCCATGGGAATCGAGCGACACGTACCAGGGGTCTTCACGGCGGTGATGCCGTTCGACTTGGTCGCGTACGAGTGGCGGCGACGGTAGGTGACGCGCACGTTCTTGACCATTTTGCTCGGTTTATTCTTCTCCCGTTCTGATAGAATGGAGGCCGGCGCATGGCCCATGCCCACGACGCCCCCCGCCGCAGCCAACCAACCAACCACACACAAACTCCTCCGAACTGTATGGCATAGTGAATTCGAGTGAAACGCAACCATTCAACACATTGGAATGCATGCTGATACATCGGCCAATCGCTCCTCGTATATCAACCATCTCCGCCAATCCCTGCTCGCAGTGTGGCTCGAATCGAGCCGGCACTCCAGAGTATCGAATGTGTGCCATCGGCACAATGCTGACTGGATCACAACCGATTTTACCCAATCAAGCACCGTTACGAATCGTACCGCAAGCGCTGTAAATACAAGGCCAAAAATGTAGCCATCCGATGGGCAAGCCAACAGACGCATGCTCGCCCATTGCCGCTTCCTCTCGGCGGCAGCGGCGGCTACTGCTTCGCGCCAGCTCGTCCACGACGCGTCAAGGCCGCGCGCTCGGTCACTTCCGATGGTGATCCGGCGCAAACGGCAGCCTCGCTCACGTGTGGAAGTCGATGTAGATGATGGACGGCCGCTCTCCCTGCGCCATCGGCACTGTCGCGGCCGACGCCTGGGGCTGCGGCGGCCGCCGTTCCTGCTTTTGCTCCGGCTGTGGCGGAGACCGCACTCTCCTCTTCATCAGGAATGGGAGCAGGCTCTGGTGGCGCTTCGACGCCTTGCTCGAGCGCGCGCTCGTCGGCGGCGACTCGGACTTCTTGTCCCCGTCGTCCGGACAGAAGCGCGGCAGTGCTGCGTCTTCTGTGATGCGGTACGGCACGTCCGAGCGGTGGGAGACGAGATCGTCGAGGCTGAATGACCCCGTGGGACTAATGCGCCGTCGCTGGCGTCCCGTCGAGATCGATGCACTGCTCTCCTCGCTCTTGCGTTCGGGTTCGCCGCTCTGACTCGACGACGGCGCGACCGAGATGAGGTCGAAGTTGACGTTCATGGGCGTTGGCCCCCGGAACGAGTCGAGCGCGTACCTGGAGATAGTGTCTCCCGTGTCGTCGGCGATTCCGACCGAGAACTGCGACTGTTCCGGCGACAGCACGCTCTCTGCGATCTCCGACAGCCGCGCGAGCGCCTGGGGCGGCGACTCGGCCGTGATCCAGCCGTTGCAGCCGACCGAGATGCGCGAGCGCGGCCGCGTGCCGGGGAACGGGCGAAGCGTCAGGTCCGTCACACCCACGGGCGGATCCGTCGGCCACTCGTGTTCGCTCAGGTCGTCAATATCGGACGCGTCGTCGGGTGGCGGCGTCTCGAACTGCGGCTGCGGCTCCAGGATCGGCGCCGAGTGCATCGCGATCGACGAGTACACGAACTCACCCACGCGGCTGCTGCTGAGACTGCTCTCGAACTCGAAGCTGCCGCCACTCTTGGGACTACTCGGTTCCTCGCACTCACGGTCTCGCTCTTGGTCGCTGTCGCTGTTCGTGCTCGAGCCGCGTCTCCGCTTCGGGGCCGGCACGCTCGGCGCCGCGTACACGTCAAAGCCGCAGAGCGCCAGTCGACGGCGCGTGCCGCGAGACATGCGGCCGCGCTGGACGGCCTCGTCGTCCGTCTTCATCAGGTCGCCAGTCCCACGCGGCTCGAGCTCAAGGATGCTGGCGGCTCTGGCAGCCAGCGATGCGCTGTTCGCCTCCGCGCGGAGGCTCGTCCGGCGGCCGCCGCTGCGCCGACCGCGTGGCGTGAAGCTCACGTCGATGCGACAACCGCAGAGGAAGACTGTCCGGACGTTCCGATGATGCCGGCCGCCACTGCTGCGGCTGCTGTTGCTGCTGCTGCCGTGGCTCTGGTTCGTGTCGAAGAAGCGCTCGTCGGGCGGGCGTCTCCTTCGCGGACGCATGCGGCGCCAGTAGCCAGCCATCCTCACGGACATGCGCTGTCTGCTGCACGGTGTCCGACTCAACGGGGTGGCGTGAGATGAGCGGAGCGGCAACAGCGGTCTCTTACCTCAGCGCGAGCGACCAAGCTTTCTCTCTCTCCCTCTCCCTCTCCCTCTCTCTCTCCGACGCTGTCTGTTGGTGGGCGAATGGCGAGTGGCACAGGCCGAGTGGGGCGAGCGCACGAGCGCTCCAAGAGCCTAGCGCCGCGCGCGTATGCGCGTGTGTGCCTCGTTCTCCTGCGCGCCTCCTGCGCGCGAGCAGGCCTGTCGACGAGTGTCGCGAGGGGACGGTCGCCCGGCGTTCGAGCGGGCGTGGAGCCAGACTACCGAGTGAAAGAAAGCGGCACGAAGTGGTCAGCCCCGCGGCTCGCGGCCAGCGTCGCGACTCGAGTCGAGGGGCATGCGTAATACTGATGTCGGCGCTGGCCACTTGAGGCGGCTGGACACCTGAGTCGAGGCCTGCGGCTCGCTCCGCAGCGCTTGGTTACTCACCTCCGGTCCGCGGCCGCGCGCACTCATTCGCGATAAGCAACGGCGCAGATAGCGAGCGCTGCGATGCGATAGCCTCGCCCGCCGGCGAGCAGGTCACGTCCGCTACGTCAGCGCGAGCGAGAGGAGAGCGCCCGCGGACTGGAGGCCGACGGGAAGGGCAGGGCACTCGCGCTTGAAGCGCGCCGCTTATCCATGAACAAGAGCGCATGCCGCCGGGTGAGTAACAACGCTTCTTACTCGTTGACGCTTGACGTGGCGCGCGCGCTCGCACTCGCACTTGCACATACACTCCTACATACGAGCGAGCTCTCTACGGCCATACTCGATCCTACTACTTGCACGTGCGCCGGGCTCCGACCCGGCCGGACTAACACTCGATGAAGATGATGGAGGGTCCAGGCGTGAGCGCGACCGCCGTGTCTGGGCTTAGACCGCTCGCCGACGCTTCCCGTGACGCGTGCGGCCGGCTCCAGGGCCGCGATAGCCGCCGGCTCAGGTGGAACCTCCGCAGCGACGCGTGCGCCTCCGGCTGCTGCTCTCGCGCAAACACTGGTGTGGGTGCCGCCGCGCTCGTCGCCGGCACCGCGGCTTCCTGTCTGCTCACCCACGTACTGCGCCGGTGCTGGCTCGTCGACGGAGCCGCGGCACGCGCGAGCGGCTCGCGTTGTCGGCCGCCCAGATGCGACGCCGCGTCGACGGCCTGGAAGGACCGCATGTGCCGCATGCTGTGGTGTGGAGCCTCAAGCATGGCCGAGTCCGACACGGACCGCCGCCCACGTGCCGCGCTTGCGTCCTCAGGCGCCACCGCGTGCGCGGACTCGCCCAACGCCCGCATTGGCGCGAGGCTCGCGGCGCTGTCGCCGACTCGACCGCGCGTCAGCGTCGGCGCCAGTGTGCGCGCGTCCGCCACTGCCGCCGCCGGTGCGCCGCCGCCGCCGCCGCCGCCGCTGGCGCCGTCGCTGCTCGTCTTGCTCGCCTCGCGCTGTCGGCGGCGGCCGCGCAGCCAGTTGCCCAGCGCCGAGCGGTAGTGCCCCATGTCGCGCAGTGCCGTTCGTTCGCCGCCAATCTCCAAGTGGCGAGCTCGGAGCCGCGGCCAGCCGCGAGTGCCGGCCGCATCCGCTGGCGCGCGTCGGCACGCCCAGCTGGCGGCGCAGTCATCGCCTGCTTCCCTGCTTTCCAGCCGGGACGTATAGCAATTGCGCGCGCGGTACGCTTCCATTCGGAGCAGAACGGCGAAATTTCTCTTGACTCCACTATTGGATTCCCCGCGTATTCTGGACCGATGGAAATCAGAGTCAGACGACGAGTGATGGTCACTCCCACAAGAGCAAGAAAGAAGAAAGAATCCGGCATCGACCGCCTGTCCCGCTTTGTGGGCTAGGCTATTGTTCATGGAGCGGCTGCGGCGCTCCGGCGCTATTGGAATTTCGATGCGACCTCACCTGCCTCCCCGCGTGCCTGACTGCCTGCCTGCCTGCCTGCCTGCCTTCACCTCGCGTGGCCGTCCGTACTTGTGGTGGAGATCTGGCGACAAGGAGCGCAGCGCAGTGTCCCCAGCTCTTCTACAAGGGACTGCTCCAAATGCATATCATACCCACCACGATATCGCAGTATAGAGACCGAAACACATAGCAATCTCGCAAACACACCAATCATCGCACCTCACGTATCCGCTATAAAAGGTTCACGAACCAGATCGACAGCTGGGCGGCACGACTGACAAGAAACTGGCCGCCGCACTCGTCACATGGCTGCGCTGCCTCCTGTTCGCGATCTTCGTGGCGCCACGTGCTCCTTCCCACGCGCGCCACACTGTGCGCGCCAGCCGTGACACCACCTGGTCGCTGCGAACCTCCAGCGGCGACGAGCTTCGCGTCCGACAGCACACGAGAAGCGCATGGAGAGAGAAAGCCCATCATCCATCGACCGAGTGCTGGCATCTTCAACATCGCCTGGAACAAACGTACGCACGCCGACGGGCGCTCACAGTCTTCTTCGACAGCCCAACGTCCACAAGTGCGCAGGCGACGGACGCGCTCTAGCGGCGCTTCGAGATGGCGAACCCGACGGCCACGACGGCGCCAAGCAGCGCGGCGGCGGCCAGCGGCGAGTAGCCGGAGTACTCGGCCGGCAGACCCAGCCACTGCGCGAACACGCCGTTGAAGTCGCCCGAGTACGAGCCCGCAGCCGGCGACGA
>JAADYC010000369.1:0-22521 GCA_023338135.1 Phytopythium kandeliae | reverse complement strand
CGCCGGCCACGAGCGCCAGCGCCAGCGCCAGCGCCAGCGCCGCCACCACGCCGCCGCCACGTCGCACCATTCCTTTCCTTCCTTTAACCTCCTACTTAAATCCATATCATCACGTCTCCGACCGGCGCTCCGACTCCGACCCGACTCCGACCGTACCACAAATTCGGTACGAGTCGGGGTGTCACGCATCGTTGTGATAGTGGGGTCGGGTGCAGCGCTCGCCGCGCACTCGATGCCGTCCGCGCGTGGCGACGCTTTTTGTATGGAGACGGCTTTCGGTCACGGCGCGGAAGTGTCGCGGTTGAGATTACTGTATTGTTCCGTTGAAGTTCGCTCATAGGTTCGCGAAGACTCTGGAATGGTCGATTACCGTACCGTATCGTATAGGTTCGATCGTACTTTCTCGAATATTCGAGGTAGATGATTTCAGCCAATGAACATGCTGGAGTAGTGGTCGATATCTCATAACTTGCATGTTTTCAACGAATGATAGACTGTGACGGACACCCGACGGACGGACGGACGGACGGACGGACACGTTTTAGGGTTTAAAACGGAGGTTCTAGTGCACAGGACTATGAGAATGAAGTTCCATACCAAAGTCGAGTTGCCGGATAGACCGACGGCCCGCAGGACAGTCGCACGAAAGCGGCATGCAAACGGCCGATCCTATTGCACGGTAAAGGTCATCACTCTCGATTTGGAGGGGAAGGTTCGTTAAAGTACAGCAATCATGCATTGTAATCCGCCAGTATGGTTTCAAGAAACGTCACTAGTCGCCAATTCATCAATAATTCAGAAGCAATCACGTAGTATTGTTGATCCAAAACGCCATATCGATTCAATTGCCACTAATGAGAACCGAAATGATCGAAAACACACACATCGCGAGACACAGCAGGCAGGAAGGTGCTTCCTGCACCCCTCTCAAGCACCACTCGCTCAGAGTCGACGCACAAATACCAAGCTTGCACGCTCGCACACATGCGCGCACTTCTGTGCTTGGCGGCATCCACCGGGTTGAGCCCAGTCTCGCGGTCGATCGATCCTCGCGCGCCAAATTGAAGTTGCGAGGTCTGAGTGATGGTCGGTCAAGCAGACCGCTCGTAGCGACCACCATTCATGCCACTCAACCCTCCGGAGACCTTCCATTCCGTGTGATTCGCTAAAATCTCTCACATCTCCTCCTGAGTGGCTAAAACCATCTTATTCGATCCCCGCGGGAACCCCCTCCGCGCTGCTCCAAGCCCGCACTCGAGCATCACCAAGCGACCGCATCAAGCCAAGCGACCGCATCAAGCCAAGCGACCGCGCCGCCCTCGCTCCCATGTCGGACAGCGGCGGCTGGGACCCGTACTCGACGCCGCCGTCGCGCCGCTCGCGCGCGAGCGTCGGCCCCTTCGGTGCGGCCGGTCCTTTCGGCGCGGCCGCCCCCTTCGACCTCTTCGGCGCGGACGGCCCCTTTGGTCCCTTTGGTCCCTTTGGCCCCTTTGGCGCGAGCGAGTCTGGCACGTTCTCCCCGCCGCCCTTGGATGCGCTGCCCTGGCCACCCATGGGCAACGCGGCCGTGCTGCTGCACGCCGCGCAGCCGCCGGACGTACTGCTGCGCGTCGGCGACTGCGCGTTCGCGCTGCACGTGCGCGCGACGCAGCACCGCGCGCGCGGGCTCTTCCGGCGGCTGCAGAAGCTGGAGCGCGGGGAGCTGGCCGAGCTGGTCGAGCAGGAGATCGGGATCGGCCCGCCGCTCTTCTCGCTGCGCCGGCTGCCGGACGACGCGCCGCCAGACGCGCCGGACCCGGACCCCGCGGCCGCCGCGCGCTGCCCGCTCGCAGGCATCGAGGCGCTCATGACGCAGGGCAAGAACGGGGACGAGCCCATCTGGCCGTACACGCGGTGCGCGCGGCACTGGGCGGCCGGTCGCCCGGCAGCCGCCGCCGCCGCAGCAGCAGCAGCAGCAGCCGCAGCAGCAGCCTCGCCCCCGACGACAAACCGACCGGCCCAATCAGCCCAGGCAACGGCGGCGCCGGCGGCGGCGGCCCCGCCCGCGGCGAGCGCAACCGAGCAATCTCCCTGGGCCTTGGTGGACGCGTGGAGCTACGACGAGTTCCAGCGCGCGGGTGAGAGCGCGGTGGCGCTGGCGTGGCGGCCGGGCGTGCTGCGCGCCGAGCTGGCGGACGTCGAGCCCGCGGCGTTCGCGTCGATCGTCGAGTACGCGTACTCGAAGCGTGCGCGCGTGCTGGAGGAGCGGCTCGGGCCGCAGGTCGCGCGCCTCTGCGAGTGGCTCGCGCTCGGCGGGATGATCTACTACCGCGCGCTGCGGCTGTCGGCGGCGCAGGCGACGCCCGAGACGTGGATGTCGCTCATGTGCTCCAGCGCGGGGCTGCCGGACCCGGTGCAGCGCACCGTACTCGTGCAGCAGCTGCTCGATCTGACCAAGACGATGCCGCCCGCGCAGGAGATGAAGCTCGCGAGCTGCGCCAACATGTGCCTCATCAACTCGATCCGGGACCACGCGGCGGTCACGCAGGTCATCATCGGCATCATGCACCGCCTCAACATCTCGGACGTCTGGTGGCGGCTGCTGCAGGGCCTCGACCTGTGGCTCGGCACCAAGGGACCGGTCACCGGACCCTACACGGTCGGCTCGCGCCACTCGCTGCTGGCGCTGCAGCGCGCCTACGCGCCGTGGGACCCCGTCTTCCTCGTGCCCAAGAGCGAGTTCTTCCACGCGCCAACACCCCGGCGGCGCCGCGGTCACAGCGCCGACGCCAATCGCGGCGCCAGCGCCACGACCGACGGCGCCAGCGCCACGGCCGACGGCAATGACACCACGGCCGACGGCGACGGCGACGGCGACGGCGAGCGGCCGACGGTCGGCACGCTCGTCGAGTTCGGGCCGTTCGCCTTGCAGGTGCGCTTCGAGCCGCGCGGCGCGGCGCCCGTGCTGTGGCGCGTCATCCGGCGCGACGCACCGCAGAGCGCGACGGGCGACGCGCTCACGCTGCCGCCGCAGTCGAAAGCGCTCGAGGGCGACCCGGAGTTCACCATCCGCGCGCAGCTCAAGGTGTCGTTCCAGCACCCGGCGCGGCCCGAGGTCGTCGTCAAGGAGGAGGTCGCGGCCACGTACGAGCACAAGTGGCACCAGTACGGCGTCTGGCGGCCGCTCGTGCTGGCCGACACGCCGACGGCGGCCGCGCGCACCGTGCCCGCGGCGCCCGAGTGGACCGCCGCGGACGTGGACCTGGGTCTGGGCGGCTACGCGCCGGGCCGCACGCTCGCCAAGATCCGCGGCAAGATCTTCATCTGGGGCGACGTGCTGTGCGACCTGTACCACTACCTGCTCGTCTCGACGCTCTTCTACTGCTGGCCGGCCGGCACCCCCGAGCCCGAGCGCGAGGCGCGCGCCGTGCGCGCCATGCGCGAGCTGCCGCACGACACGCTCGTGCTCGTGCTGCTCAGCGACCGCCTGCGCGTGCCGCGCGGGGAGACGATGCTCGCGCGCGCGCTCACGACGCTCGTGCTGCAGCCGCCGGGTGGGCTGCCCGGCCGGCCGCCGCCGCCGCCGCCGCCCGGCTGGCGCGGCTACAATGGCCGCGCGCGCGAGGCCGTCGAGCTCTTCCGCTGCGTGCGCTGGAGCTTCGTCGACATGAAGCAGATCCTGCGCACGCTGCGGCTCGCGCCGCGCCGCCTGCGCCTCTACGAGCTCGTCCTCGACGGGCTCAACAACACGCACCTGCGCTTCCGCCGCCGCCCGCCCTATGGCTGGTACGGCGCCATCGAGCCGTACGTGCCCAACACGAGCACCGTGGGCGAGTTCCAGCTGCGCGCCGGCGACAAGGGGCTCTCGCCCAGCCAGGCCGGCAGCGACAGCGCCGACGAGGACGTGGACGGCGCCGACGGCGGCGATGGTGACGGCCGAGACAGTCCGCCGCCAGCCTTCCCGCCGCTGCTGCCCGGCGTCAACTGACGCGCCAGCGTTCGACCGCTCGCTACTGCTCCTCTTGGCGTGTTGGCGGCGCGTTATTCGACCAAGCGAGCGAGCGAACGAGCGAGGCGACGGACGTAGTGACCGACCGATCGACTGACCGACCAACTGACCGATCGACTGACCGACCAACTGACCGATCGACTGACCGACTGGCTGGCTGGCTGCTAGCACTTGACGCCGGAGAGCTCGATCCCGACGGGCACGTGGTCGCTGCCGTCGACGCCCGCGCGGATGAAGGCCGCGGTCTGTGGCGCCAGCGCAAGCAGCACGACGAGTCAGTCGGTCAATCGATCCGTCCGCTGGCCGTAGCAAGAGGCGCAGACAGGCAGGCAGGCAGGCAGACAGACAGACAGGCAGGCGACGCACCACGCGGGGCAGCAGCGCGCGCGAGACGACGAAGTAGTCGAGGCGCCAGCCCTTGTTGCGCGCGCGCGCGTTGAAGCGGTACGAGAAGTACGAGAACTGCTGCGTGTCCGGGTGCAGCGCGCGGAACGAGTCGACGAAGCCGGCGGCCAGGATGCGGCCGAAGCTCTCGCGCTCCTGGTCCGTGAAGCCGGCGCTCTTGTTGCGGTTGCCCACAGGGTCGTGGATGTCCAGCTCCTCGTGCGCCACGTTCAGGTCGCCGCACCAGACCACGGGCTTGCCGGCCTCGCGCTCGAGCGCGCACAGCTCGCGCTCCACCGCGCGGTCCCACTGCGTCGTGCGGTACTCGAGCCGCTCCAGCGCGCTGCCCGCGTTCGGCACGTACGTGTGCACGAGCCAAAAGTCGGCAAACTCGAGCGCCAGGAACCGGCCCTCGCGGTCCTCCTCGGCCTTCTCGCTCGCCGCTTCCGTCGCCTCGGCCGCCGCCTCGGCCGCCGCCTCGGATGCCGCCGCCTTGCGCTTGCCGCCGGCCTTGGCTCTCGCCTTGGGCTTGGGCTTGGCCGCGACCTTGGGAGCGTGCGCGCCGACCACGAGCGCGTCCTTGACGCGCAGTGGCGGCGTCTTGCAGAGCACGGCCGTGCCCGAGTAGCCCTTCCTGGCCGCGCAGACCCAGAACTGGTGCGCGAACTGCGGCAGCACGTCGTCCAGCGCGCGCAGCTCGGCGCCGCCGATCTTGGTCTCGCTCAGGCACAGCACGTCCGGGTCTTCCTGCGCCACGTACGCGCGCAGGTGCGCGCCATCGCCGCGCTTGAGCACTGCGCGCAGCCCGTTCACGTTCCACGCCACGATCTTGACGCCGCCCGCCGCGCCGCGAGCCACGCCCTCGAACCGCGGGAATGCGTCCACGCGCGCCTGCAGCTCCGCCGGCACGCTCGCCACGCACCGCGGACGCGTCACCGCCGTCGCAGCCGTCGTCGTCGCAGCAGCTCCTGCAGCTCCCGCGCGCGCCTTGTGCGCCGAGAAGAGCGCTCCCCACGCCTCCTTGGTGTCCTTGGTGTCCTTGGCGTCCTTGGTGTCCTTGGCGTCCTTGGCGTCCTTGGCGTCCTTGAGTTCGCTGGTCGACTCGGTCGCGGCCGCCACCTTGGACACCCTGCGGCCGCCGGCGCGTGTCGAGAGTGGCGCCTTGGCCGCCGCCGCCTTGGCCGCCGCTGCCGTGGCCGCCGCCGCCGCCTTAAGCCGCTTGCTTGCCCGCGGACTCATCGCCGGCCGCTTGTCGTGTTGGCGGGAAATCGTCGACAGCCCACAAAGCTCAAGGAAAAGCGCGCGAGATCGCACGACCGTCGACGCGAAAAGTATAAGTCCAGCTCCACAAATGTACCCATTCCTTCCTTCCTCAGCACGGCCGATCGGCGACGCGCGCGCGTCCAACCAATGAGCAAGTGGCTCGACGAGGTGGCGCGCGCGACGAGCGGGCCGATCGGTCAGTCCGCGGGCCGCTAAAACTCCTGCTTCTGGATGTGGTTGCGCTCGAGGAAGCCCGGCTGGCTGCTCGCAGATGCGGCGCCATCGTCGTCCTCGGCGCTACCGCCGCCACCGCCGCCACCGCCACCGCCACCGCTGTGGCCGTCGTCGCTGGCGTCCTCGCCCTCGGCCTCGTCTTCATCCTCCTCCTTGTACTGCAGTAGGCTGCGCTCCACGAACGGCGACGTCGTGCGGTACTGATCAGCCACCCAGATGCGCAGCGTCTCGAGGAACCGGCCGTCGCCCTCGCTGAGCGAGCCGCGCACGACGCTCCGCACGGCGGCCGAGTTGTCGCTCTCGAGCTCCCACTCCGTCTTGACCTCGATGTCCTCGCGGTCGCTGCAGACCGTGAGCAGCAGCGGCACGAACTGCTTGCGCACGTCGCGCCGAATGCTCGGGATCTCGAGCGCGCGCGCCTGCAACTCGCGCGAGCTCTTGCCGTTGATGATGTCAGCGAGCCAGTTGAGGCAAAAGCTGAACTTGCGCAGGTTCGAGCGGCAGATCTCGAAGCGCATGAGCTCCAGCAGATCCATCTCCTGCGCCAGCCGCGGGCAGCGCGCCAGCACCAGCTCCTGCACGCGGTAGAAGAGCTCGTCCGAGTTCTCCAGGCCGTGCCCGCCCAACGAGTAGCACGTCTCGCACAGATCGAAGCCTACGCACGTCATGCACGAGTAGCGCTGGCCCACGATCGGCGATGTCTTGCAGAACTGGCAGCTCGTGCCCTCGTGCACGTGCTTGGAGTTGGCCATGCGGGCCGCCAGTCGCTGCTTGGCGCCCGCCGCCATCGTGCCGATGAACTTGGCCGCGCTGATGCCGCGCCACTTGCGGTTCGCCGCCGGCGCCGCCGACAGACCCGCCGCCGACCCATCGCCCACCTCGGTGCCAGGCGAGTCGCTGCTGTGCTCCGTGTCCACGGGCGAGTCGGCCGCGTGCTGTGGCGTGTCGGGTGCCGGCGTGCCGGGTGCCGCGTGCTTGGGCTTGGACACATACATGGCCTTGCTTCCCGTGCTCAGGCGCCGCGACGTGTGCGGCACGAGCTTGCCGACGTCCTCACCCGACGGCCCGTAGAACGCGTGGTCCCTCCCGAAGCGCTTCTCGCCCGGCACAACGCCACCCGTGACCGAGTCGCGGCGGCGCTCGATCGTGATGCGCACGTCCGTCGCCAGCGTGCGGCGCTGCATGCTTGCGTACGTCACGCGGATGGCGTGGTGCGCCTTGAGCAGCGGCACGAGGAACTCCGTCATCTCCTTCTGCCGCTCCGTCGTCACGCCGCGCAGCAGGATCTGCGACTCGTCGATCGAGGGGCCCGCGTCCGCGTCCATGGCGTCCGCCAGGATGCGCTGCGCGCCGTCGCGCGAGTCGTACGGCAGCTTGTCCACAAAGTCCGCGACGCGCTGCGGGTCCATGAACTCCTCGACGCTCGGCGCCGCCCGGATCTTGCGGTCCACCGTCCAGTCGCGCACGATCTGGTCCGCGTTCGGGTCCTCGGGCGGCAGCAGCCCGCCAGCCGAGATGGGCGGTGGCGTGCCCGGCGGCGTGTCCGGCGGCTCCACGTCGTCGCCCGCCTCCTCGTTCACGTCGTCCAGGTTGCCGCTGTTGATGCGCTCGAGCACGCCGAACCCGACCTCCTCCTCGACCTTGGCGAGCATGGCGGCTGAAGACCGGCGCCGCATCTCGAGCTGCCGCACCTGCACCTCGAGGTCCGCGATCGCGTCCTGCTTCTCGCGCATACGCGCTAGACTCGTGTCCTGCTCCTCCTGCAGCGTGCGCTCGAGTGTCGTGATGCGCTCCTTGTGCGCCGCCACTTTGTCCTCCTTGAGCAGCAGCTCCTCGTCCTTGCGGTCCAGGTCCTTGAGCAGCATGCCGTTCTCCGCCTTGAGCGCCGCGATCTCGGCCAGGTGCCGCTCCTGCTCCTCACGCCGCTCCGCGCGCTCGCGCTCCAGCGCCTCCGAGCCCTCCGCGGCGTCCACGGCCGCCGCCTCCGCAGCCGCCGGCGCCGCGCGGAAGCTCGTCTGGCGCGCCACCGAGTCGAGCCGCGACGCGCGCGCCTTCTTGTTGGACGTCTCGAGCGCGCTCACCAGGCCGCGCAGCGCCGCCGCCTCCTCCTCCTTGAACTTAATCTCCTGCTGCAGGAACGCGATCTGCTTGTGCGACGCGTCCAGCTTGGCCGTCTCGAGCGACAGCAGCTCGTTCTCGCGGAAAATGTACTCGAACTTCTTCTTCCAGCGCGCCAGGTCCTTCTTCAGCTGGATGTAGTTGGCCTCGTACAGCTGCAGCTCGCGGATCTTGCTCGCCAGCTCCTCCTGCGTCGCGCGGAGCTGCTCCTGCGTCACCAGGCGCTGCGAGTACGCAGATGAGTTGCTGCTAAACTTCTCCGCCGAGTCCGCCCCCATGGTGCTTCGCTCCGATGGTGCTCGCGTCGCCGCCACGTCGCCTTCGAGACCGACCGACCCGTCCGCGGAGATCCCTCGGCTCCCGCTGCCTCCGCCGCCGCGTCCGCCGCGCGCGATTCCTCGCGCTCCGGCCGACGTCCGCCCTTCCCGTCGGCGGGTTTCCCTCTATGCCGGCAGCAGCAATCCGCCGTGAGGAAGGGAGGGAGGGGCGACCTAGCCGATTTACGTTATAGAAGCGGGTAAAGGGGGGCGGAAAAGCACGCGTCATCCCTCCCGACCGCCCTCTACCGATATTGAGGCGCTCATTTCGGAGCAGATGGCTCCAGGGAACAGCGAATCCAGCAGTCATTGGACAGAACAGAGCATCCAAACGACCATTGATTCGTCGAAAAGAAGGGATCGGCAAGGATCTGGCTGCTTTATTGGCCAATAGCAATTAGAAAGTTTATACAAAACGATTGGCCAAAACTCGTTGCGATCAATGCTGCGACGAACTGCCAACGGAGGCTGCGCTGCCAAATAGCATTCACGGCAGTTCAAGCAAGAGACAAGAGCGGTCAATGGCGCTTACAGCCTGTCAGGTGTGAAATCGCTGTGGTCGGCGCTCGTACGACCCTTCGTTTGGCATGGCTGGGTGACCAGCGATCGCCCTGGTGCTTTCGCCACCCGAAGTTCGAGCGCGATCTGACCCCTGAGTTCGGAGACCGCATCGGTAGCGGATGCAATGATCGGTTCTGCTCATCGACAGTCGTGTTGCTGGACGGTTAGCCTCGTTGATCTGTGATAGTCGTGGCTGCTGAGCGGGCGATCATCGTGAGGTAACTCCTACTGACGCCATCAATACGGCTGAGCACTCATTGCGCCGTCCGACCCGTTGTGTAGCTTTGGTTTTTCAAACTGCAGGCCAGCGATTCAGCATCTCCCACTTTGATCTAGCATTGCTACTGCTTCACCGGCGAGCTGCATCACGACGACAAATTGATTGACATACACTCTGTTCCTAAAGTTGCCTTTTGTGTGCACCACACGAAAAGTCTCGTGGTGAGCCTCAGTCGGATCTCAAACGCTGGAATGTATTGCGCTTTGTCTGCAAGTCATCGAGTCGAGACGGGCGATCGAGGACGCAAACTAGACATCTATCCACGGCACACGCTCTATGCGTCGCTCTTCCCGTCCGAGCGCGCAGAGCTGGAGAAGGCGAGTCGCCAGTGACGAACCCGGAGTAGACCGATTTAGCACTTGACGTTGCTGGGCTGGCCGCTGCAGCTGCCCGTCTTGCCCGACACCTTAATTCCCGAGAACTTCCAGTCAGACACGACCTTCGAGTTTGCCACGATGTCGTAGACGTTGGTCGCCGAGCCCGTGAGCCCATTGATTGTGATGCCGGTGATCTCGACGTCGCTCGTGGGCGAGCCAGTGTAGCCTCCCTTCGACTTGCTGTAGTCCGAGTGGATCACGATCGCGTTCTTGACGTTCGACAGCGTGTTGCCCGAGTACGTGGCTCCCTTGACCAAGCCCTTGAGGCCCACGATGGTCTTGATGCGGATGCCGTTGACACTGTTGATGATCTTGTTGTTCTCAACCGTCAGACCGTTCACCGTGTCGGACGACGACACGGTCGAGCCGCCGAGCGAACCGATCGAGATACCATGTCCACCGCTGCACGTGTTGCTAGAGAAGACCGTGTTGGTGCTCGACTGCATGGCGAGGCAGTCGTCCTGGTTGTAGATCTTGTTGCCTGTGATCGTCACATGGTCGTTCTTGCTCAGGTCGAAGCCGTCCGTGTTCTTGGCCGTGCCGTCACCCGCGCTCGAGTCCAGCGTGAGGCCAGACAGCGTCGTGTACGTTGAGCTGAGGATGCTGAAGGTGCGGTACGGCGAGTTCTTGATGGTGAAGCCCGAGAGCGTGGAGGAGGCAACCTTGCTGAGGCGGAAGAACACCGGACGCGAGATCGACGTGCCCTGCTTCCAGTACCAGGATCCCTGGCCGTCGAGCGTGCCGCTTCCCTTGACTGTAAGGCTCGTTCCAGTCAGCAAGACGAGAGGACCCTCCCATTTCTGTCATTTCGGCAAAGTAAGCGATTCGTCAGGCGATGGACAGACACAAAGCAAATCGGCATCCCTCCCTCACCTTGGTGCCGAACGTGGTCGTGCCCTCGAACGTGATGGTGGCACCCTTCTTCGTCTTGGTCAGGTCGAGCGTGACGCCGGCCGGGACCGAAAGCGACTTGATGACGACGCTGCTGCACGACGAGATGTCCGCGCCGGACTTGTAGGTACCCGTAAGGGTACAGCTGCTCGCCTCCTCCTCCTGGCGCATCATGGGAGAGGCCGAGGAGCCGACGGCGAGCAGGGCCGCGAGGAGCGACACGAGACTGAGCTTCATGGCTTGGCTGGCGAGACTTGGACTTGGTGGACGCTTGGGCTCGTCGAGGCAAGTTGGAGAATGAGATCAAGACGGAAGTCGTCGGAGCGACCACCCGAGGGCGATCGGCCGAGTGGTCGACGCCGCTGGTAGCTGCCGCTGGTCGCTGCCGCGGATCGAGTCCTGGTCTCCATAGGGAACAACAGAGCGTGCTCGGCTGCACGAGGGTTGTGCGCCTCGGCCAGAGAAACGAGGAAAACAGCAAAATGATCATTTTGATCCTCGTTATCGCGTCAAGAGCTCCAATTCAGCATATGCTAACAGAGAAATGCCAAAACGTGCTCATATACGAACAATGAAACTCGGCAGGTAACTTGGATTCCCGCTTGCAGTGAAGACAAAGGTGCACAATATGGGAGTGCGCCAAGATCCGGACCATTATGTAATTGAGTATCTGAGCTCGTCGTGCCCATCTCGCCATGCTGATGCGAATTTACAACACCTGCCGTCCACGACCGCCACATCGCGGAGAACTGGCGAGCGAACATCGGATTTCATCGCGGTCTCTGAAGAGAACGAAGGTATTCGCATGCTTTGCGCCGATACGCGTGAGTAGGTAGCTGTGCGTCGCCGACGAGCAAGATTCATCGCCACCACGCCGTTGGCTCGGGATCAAATCGATCTCTCGAATAACTTTGCCGATCTCACACGTGTGCCTGGCATGAGCAGTGCCATGCACATCCGTCACACTGTCTATGCCGAGCGCGTGCGGCTCAAACAGACGCAGCGGCCACTCTGCACCGCTCCTGTCTATCCGAACAGCAACTCGTGCGCCTCCCCGGCTCCGTGAGACCATACGATAGCGTTACGACAGGACGCGTAGGTCCCACTCGCTCAACGCCAATGCCTGAATCAACTCACGCACTCGCTTCCTCCCCATCATGCTCGCAGTTGCCCGCATCTACGCGCTGCGCGTGAAAGCGCGACCGCACTTGTCCTCGATCCACACCTGCGGATAACAAACCTGGATGTTCTTCATCTGAACACTCGTGGCGCGCCGTTCCAGCACTCTAGCCACGCTGCACGACAGAAACTGGCGCAACCAAGCAACAAACTGACAAAACGAATTCTCGCCCTGCACAGTTCAACGCGAGATCGCTCAACTGCAGCTCTCTCTCTCTCTCTCTCTCTCTCTCTTTCAATGCGAATCGCCCTCGTTTCAGAGATATGCAGGTCGCACACAACTTGGACGCGCGGTGGACTCGAAGACGAATACAGGCACGAGTGCCAAGACCAGTCGAGCCCACACTACGGACGAAACAAAACCCGGCTCATGTGCCCGTGCTCACGGCAAAGAGTCAGCAATGGACGGCTGCAAATCCCGAGCACGAGAGCGCCTGCCCAAATCGCTGTCGAGCTATTGACCATCGGATCACATTTGGCAGGGTTGTTCTCGACTAGCAAAATATAGCGTGAATTTACTCATGCGTAATATCGAAATGATCAAATTGAAGGCCATCAATCGGCGCGTCCGCCAGCTTCGACCGGCCCAGCCGTTCATTCCATGAAGCGCCGTCGGCTTACGTGTACCGTGCGCGTCGAGAGGATTTGACAAACGTCCAGTGTCCGCAACGCAGTGTACGAGTCCAAAGAAGTCCAGCCAGACTCGCCGAGCCGTCGTGATCGCAGTGCAAAAGACATCGGTCTCTCTCGACCAGCCACTCGACAGCGACCGCCCTTGTCCTCCTTCCAGGCCGCCGTCAAGTTCTCTCCACTTCGACGCTTATTACCATCTAGAACCGACGTTATGAGCATAAGCAGTCGAGTCGAGATCCTATGCTGGAGTCAAGTTCACACCACCCACGACCAATACATTTTCTATTGTTTTCCAACCAAAATGCCGCTGAGACGACAGCAGCAGCAGCAACGACGACATCATCACACTCAAGACGCACAAATCTGCTGAGAGGGTCCGCAACTGAACCGCGCGATCATTGCCAGCTTCCTGCGCTCGGCTCTCATGTGACCGATGGCCGATTGGTGCCGCCCCCGCGGCAGCCGAATGAGAGGAGCAGCCGGAGTTCGGGGTTCGTGTGCTGCTCGTGTTGGCGCATTGCCAAGTAGCTCGGGTGCAGCGCGACGTGCAGCGGCGGCAGGCGCGTGGGTGTCAGCGACATGGAGGAGCACCGGAGTGAGAGTTCCGACAGCGGCGACGAGGTCATCTTGTGCTTGCGCGGGCTCATCGGGAGGTGCGACGGCGTGCTGAGCGCCGTGGACGGCGGACTGTCCCTCTGTTTGGTCGGGGAGGTCGCCCGGGGGAGCCACTTGGTCAGATCCACGGGCGACGACACGCTGTCGAGCGGGAATCGGGATGCGAGCAGCGCAACACGGTCATGGCTGGCAGCCGGCTCAATGTGCTGCCGAGACGGCGACGAGAGCGACGTTGGCGTCAGCGTCGGCACCGGTTCCGTGGTAGCTGGAGCCTCCGCTCCGAGAGACTCCAGGTTGACACCGGCAGCGATGGCAGCAGCGATAGCGGCGGCGTGCTGGCGCTCGCGGCGGCGCTGGGCGGCCTTGTAGGCGCGGTAGGGCCAGCGGTAGTTGTGCTCCTTGCAAATGCGCTTGAGCGTGATGGGTGCGACGCCGAGCACCTTGGCGGCCTGTGACAAAGAAAGAGAGAGAAAGAAAGAGGAAATCGTCGTGAGTGGGCCAACAGTATCGACTAGCGACCGCCACGGACCAACACCTGCAGATGAGATAGACAACCACTCACGTCGTCCTGGCGCATGTTGGAGTACTGGCGCAGCGTCGAGACCGGGAAGAAGTACACACGGCGGCTCTTACGGTTGAACTTCTGGCGGCGTAGGTACTGATCTTGCATGCGCTGGAGCGTCATCGCGGCTGCGGTCGAAGAGCGAGGGCGGTTGCTGGCGTCGGGCGAGTGTACGTGGGGCGTCGGGCGGTCAGGGGTGAGCGGCGCTCCAGCGGCTGCGCGCGGCGCGTCAAAATGGGGAATGGCCCAGTCACCGGCCGCGCCGACCGGTCGACCAGCATGCGCCGGGTCAGTTGGCCGACGCGAGAGCGCTAGTGCGGCATGAGCTCACGGTACGTCTTGTCCGCGAGGAGCTAGGCGAGGCTAGCTGTCAACCCGCTTGCAGACGACGCGACGACGAGACGCTCGAACTAAGATGGACGGGATCACGCCGTACTGTATGCGCGCGTCCTGGCTCGCCTGGTTCGCGGTTTACGGCTCGGAATCGCGTTCGCGCTCTCGTATCCTGCCGCCCTGCCGGCTGACCAACTCGCTCCCTCTCGCTCCGAGCCGAGAATCCCCCGCGAGTCGGTCATACACCGCACCGATCGATCGACCAGTTCCTCTCCGCACCAGCCGCAGTTGCCGCCGCTGCCGAGGGCTCACGTTCCGCCCCGCCGCGTGTCCGCCAGCTCCTGGCAACAGGCATCGCCGCGGTGGATTGATGCCAACGGCCGGTATCGCGGTCGTCCGGTCGCATCTCAAGCAGACTCTTATCTCCCGCCAAGGAATCTTACGCGCGCGCTCACGGCCGCTACGGTACCGCTCGCGCCGCGGATAAATGGGTGGCGCGAACGTTCTCTGATCGCGCTGCCCGTTCGTAAGCCCGCCCCGCCGTCGACGTGGCGGTGGATTCTCTCTCGGCGGGCGGCGGACCGGGTCGCGATTGGGTGGCCGAGCGGCGCGCGCGTCCGTCGTGGCGTCGCGAATTGACACCCGCTTCTCCCGTCGCGGCATCGTCGCCCGAGTTGAAGCGGCAGCTTGACCGGAGCGGCACTGTGCATCTGTATCGCCCCAACAGTTGGCTAAATCAACCCATGCCGCTGTTTGACGCCAAACGTATGACGCTCAGTATGGTTCGCCGGCTGGCAGACAGCAACTTCAAGTCTGCACTATCTGGCGTCGACACGGATGGGTTCACTTTTTCGAACAAGCGTCGTCATGTCGTAGAGAAAGATCCGACATGTCACGAGTGACCAGCGCATCCAGCGGCATACAAGCTTCAAGTGCAATCAGTCGGGCTCTAATTCTGTCCACCAACATCATCAATCCCTCGCTCGCCGCATGGCCGCAAATACTACTGACGGGCCGCTCCGAGACACGGAGATAAGACCTTGAGGGGGCGGAGCCACTTATATTTAGCGGCGGCGGCGACACCCACCACCTCTACACAATCGAGAGCGCCTGAGTTTTCCTTGTTGAGCGATCGTAGGGCTCGAGAAGCCGCTCGCTGTCGTCCGGCGCGCGCAGTTGGCAACCGAATCCCGAGCGAGACGGACCCGCCGCGAGCGAGCGACCTAGCGACAAGTCCAGCAGCGAGCGAGCGAGGCGTCGCTGCTCGCCACTCGACGTCATCCACACCCACACACCCGTCGCCGCTTCTCCGTACGTCGGCGGAATGCGCGCCGCCTCTCGGATCTCTTCGCCGAGGAATCCGCCAGAGCCTGACACCACCCGCTCTCGCTCACCACGTGGCATTGGCGAACACACCGCGTGTGTCTCTTATCCACCACCCAGCAGCAGCGAACAAGAAAGCATGACGCTGACGCGACGCGCGAACGCCGGCGCGAGCGCGAGCGCGAACACGAGCGCGGGTAGCCTCGTGACTCCACCTGGAGAGAGCCGCGGGCGTTCGGGGTCGACGATATGGGAGGATGAGGCGAACCAATACTGGCAGTCGATGGAACCTGCGGCCAGGCAGCGCGGCCGCGGCCCGCTCCTGCGCTACGTGATCCTCGCCGCGGTTCTCTGTAGCGTCGGCGGACTCGCAGTCAGCTTTCGCCTCGGTGGTGGACCGGATGCCTGGATAAAGTGGACCGCGGGGCTGTCGGCGCGCTTCCCGCTCCCGGCGGTCTCCTTTGGCAGGTCGGAAGCCGTCGTAGGCGTTCCCGACGAGACGGAGTCGCGCCGTCTAGCGCAAGCGGCCGATTCAAGTCCCAGTCCCATGGCGAACGCAGCGATGGACCAGGCAGCTGTGGAGCAGCTGCGCGCGCGCTGCCGCGTCCGCGGCGTGCAGACGCGCTGGCACGAGGAGACCTGTCGAAAGATGTGCCTCCGGTAGGCGTCTGCCTCTCTCTTGTTACCATGCGATGCGATGCGATGTCCGGCTACTGCACTAACGCGCCGGTTGATTGAGGGAGCAGTGACCCGCAGCAGTCGGCGTGCATGAACGGCTGCTCGTACGGATCCATCACGGTGACCAAGCTCACGTGCGACGAGGCGGCGGCCTTGACGCCCTCGATACCCTCGGCGGCGGCTCCGTCGAGCACCACACGCTGTCCGGACGGCGTGAACTGCGTCGGCGCCTGCCGCGCGTACGACCGCGAGAAGCCCTTCCCGGCCGCGCGCAGCTCGTGCGAGCGCGGCTGCTCCAGCGTCGTGCCCGCTGCATGCACGCGCGTGCTGCAGATCTTCCGCGACCTCGAGCGTGGCGCCATCCAATGAGCAACGATCGACGACGACGACGGCGGCGGCGACGTCGACGACGACGACAAGATTCTGATTACTGTCCGTCCGTCCGTCCGCGTGTCCGTCCGTGTCTCGCGGCGTCTGCGCTTTTGATTGAGCTAGTCGTCGCCACATGGAATCCTCGGGCGATCGATCTTCGCCGCTTATTTATCCATGACGGGCGGCCGCCATGGGGCGTCCCGCATGGGGCGTCCCGCATGGCGCGATATGGAGCCAAGACGCATGCCGGATTCTTCGTGGATAGAAGAGTGCGGCGGCAATTCTGGTGATTTTCTAATTCTTTTTCCGCCCCACCACCCGGGCTGATCTGGCGGTCGCACCACTCGCGGCGGTACCGTAGACGTCGACTTCAACGCTTCAAGCTTCCAGCGAGCGAGTCGTTGCTGGCGCAATCCGCGGTCGATATCCATCTATCAAATTCAAGTAGGCATCTTGGATCAGAGGTCCTAAACCACAGTCGCCGCTTTCATACATCATCATCTATGAAGACCATGAAACGTCAAGGCGTTGTCAGCTTCGACTCGCCCCTCCATCGCGGATGACGCGGGTTGCTCCGCGGCCGTCACCTGTTCTCGCGGCAGTTGGCTTATTTAGGGCAATCCGGTTCGGTATCCATCTACAACGGGTTCCTCTATCCCACCGCATCTCGTTCCATCCGACTCGAGCGCCGGCGCCGGCGAGGGGATCACCGGGGGAGGCGCGGCCGCCCCAATTCCCGATTTGCGTTCATCCGCACACGTCCCGCCCTGGCCGCCCCAGCGACGCCCTCAATGGCCTCGTCCCCAGCCACATCTCCCGTCAAGCCGTCCATCAGCCCGCGGGCCGACGGACAGGGCCGGATCGCCGAACCCGTCGTCGAGAAACGGCACTCGCGACTCGTGTTCGACTTCAGCGAGGAGTATTTGGCGCAGTTTTATCATATGTCGCAAAAGGACGCGGCCAAGCTCATCGGCGTCGCCGTCATCACAATCAAGCGCGTCTGCAAGCGCCTGGGCATCAACTGGCCCTACCGCGCCGAGAAGCTGCGCCGCCAGCGAGAGCAGCGCGCGCTAAAGCAACTCACGTTCGCCCGGCGGCACCAGCGAGCGCTCAAGGCCGGCGGTGAGCTCGTCGAGGAGGTCAGTGAGGCGGCTCGGCGGTTCGCACGCCTGCCGATCGACTGCATGGCCGAGAACAAGAGCGGCGACGACAGCGGCGACGACAGCGGCGACGACAGCAGCAACGACAGCAGCAACGACGGCGATGTCCGGGACGCCGAGGCTATCCTGCGGTCCCTCGCGGACGCGCGGACGCAGTAGCAGTTCGCCGTAACTTACGGCCTAATTGCGGAGCTCCATATTCAAAAGCAAAAAATCGAATTCACTATACGAGATGAGACGCTCACACTTCGATCGCTCCTCCTCTCGCGCTAGCTGGCCGTGGGCCTTCGACGGCTGTCTCTGCGTCGCTGACGGTCTCATGTGCGACCGTCGTCTGCAGTTCCGCCTCTCCCAGCAGCAATCGGGTCTATCGTTCCCACGCCGGCAGTGTCCGAGAGAGTCGCAGCCGTCCAGCGCGGACCGGAGACGCCTAGCCTGGCGACCGGTCGTCGACCACTCTCGCGAGTCGAAATGCTCACTTGGACCGTCAAAGGTGGCGGCGACTGCTCTGACAGTCATAGTCCGAGCTCGTCTGTCGAGTTGGTGCCCATGGCGAAGCGCAAGACCGCGCCGAAGACCGAGTCGAGCGCGAGCCACTCGTCCGCAGACGCCCGGTCGTGGTGGAGCCGCGCCACCGCCTCGCGGCTGCTCACGCTGGCTCTGGGGATGCTGAACGCCACGCTCTCGCGTATCGCGTGAAGCGCGCGGACATCGGCGCTGTCGGTGGCGGGAGCGAGCAGCTGGTCCACCTCTTCATCCGACAGCTCGAACAGCGCCGGCGAACCGACCGCGACGCCGTTGGGTCCTCCGCCCGCCGCGAGCTGCTCGCGCACGAGCTGACCGACGACCTGCTCGAGCGGCTGGCGGTACAGGACGCTGTCTGCGTCCACAATCATCGCCAGAATCTCTCGCTCCAAGTACGCGAGCGTTGGGTGGCCCGCCGGCGCGTAGAGAACATGGAGACCCACGCTGAACGCAAGCTCGGACGCCGACTGACTCGCGACCAGCAGCTCCGGGGCGTCCCGCGCGGCGACTAAAGGTCGCAGCAGGATCGTGTCGAAGCCCAGGAAGCCGACGCCACCTTGCCGGCTCAGCGCGCGCAGCACGAGCAGCAGCTGCAGAATCTGTCGCCGCGTCTCGAGCGGGAGCGGCGCGCTGCCGGGCGACGCGGGAGGTGCGAAGGCCAACGGCGGCAGCACACTGTGGAGCGACAGGTAGCGCTGGCTCTGCGTGAACCACTCGCCACGTGGTCGTGACAGGTAGTGCAGCACAAGCAGCTCCGGCTGGAGCACGCGTCGAACCGACTGGACTGCCGCCACGTTCACGAACGAGAAGCGCTCGTCCGGGTCCTGTGACGCCGGCGGGTCCCCCGGGAGTCTCGGGATGTCGCTGAGCGCCACATACGCGAAGTGCGCGTTCAGCGCCACGGGCTTCGTATCGTTGCCTCGAACCGTGGCGCCGTCGTCATCCGCCCCGCATTGCCTCCGGATGGCTTCGACACCTTGTAGCGACAGGAAGTCGGCGCTCGGGAGATCCAAACACCGGTACAGAGCGGCCCGAGCGGTGTAGTTGCTGCTACTGATGCTGCTAGTCTTGTTGTTGCTGCCTTCGTCCGCGTAACCGGCGAGCTGCGCGAGCGGCGAGAGGCGGCCGACGAAGCGCCGGGAGATGGCCGCGGTGCTCGGCACGCGCTGGAAATCGAACGTGAAGAAGTGGTACACGACGAGCGGACAGCCCACGAACACAGCCGCGATGGCCACGAGCAGCCGGCGCAGCGTGTGCGCGTCCGCCGCGCGCCGGAGCGTCCGCGGTGCGCGCAGCGACCGCATCCTCCGCGCGAGCGCTAAGCCTCCAGACCCGAGCGTCAAAGAGTCGATGGTGTTCCTGCTGTGCGTGCGTTGTAGCTCCTCGTTTCGATACCGACACCAAGTCAAAAGGAGTCAGCGCCGGTCCATGCTTATCACATCTTACGCTTCACGCGACCTTCGTGCGACATCGTGGACGCGAAACGACGCGAGAGCACTCGCTCCGTCCGCTTGGACGCGTGCCAATGCGGTCGCCGTATGCCGAGACGCGAGCGCCGCGGCGCACGGACAAGCGCCGAACTGCGCGGGACAGCGTCGCGCTCCGGCCAGTCACGCTCTCACGCAAAGCGCAGGCGAAATGGCTGCGCGAGGCGCAGGAGCTACAGGCTGGTGCGGTCGTCCAGCGAGAGCTCGAGCGCGCCGCTCTGGACTGCGACGAGCAGCGCGGCGCGTCGCTGGCAGACCTGCTGGCGCGGCCGGTGGTAAGTCTCGAGGCTGAGAAGTGCAGTCTGGCGCTTGTAGCGAGTATCGCGCTCGCTCCGGTGGCGTCAGCGCAGCAGTCCGAGCAGCGGAGCGACTCGCAGCCCGCCCTTGGCATCATACGCCACGAGCGAGTGCAGAAAGCCATATACAAGTACGCGCGGCATTCCAACGGAAAGATGCAGCGGAGGAACGGCCACCCGATCGCCATAGCCCCACTGATATCCAATGAGGTAGCGTGGCTGGCGACCTCGAGTCTCACCTTCCTTGCCGGACCGGAGGTCTCACGAAAGCCGTCTGTGCCTTGCGACTCAGATGCGCTTGAGACTACAGACGCACCTGGAAGCCAAGATCCAGGGTAATATTTGGGAGAACGAGATCCGGTCGCGCCTCGCACGTCCGCTGAGTGCGAGCACGTTCTGCTGCCGCGACGAGCGGCTGGCCCACCCGTTGGCGGCTCGCAAGTTATTGGATGAGATGTCGACACCATCAGGACAGATGCAGTCTGCTCACTCGGGCGAGGATGACTCTCCTCTATTCCCGTACTCGGTCGAGGCCCATACGTTTGCGCGCCAGATCTACCGCTGCTACCGGACGTTCCGCTTTAGGATCGATGTGCTTGTGGCACTCCGCCACCTTGCCATTGCCATCCGAGTGCTGCGGCGACGAGCGATCCCCGTGATCATCAAGGGGTTCCGGCGCCGGCGACGCGCAGCCGTCCGGATCCAGCGCCGCTTCCGTCGGTATATCGGCTGGAAGGAGCGCGTGCTGCGGCCGTTCGTGGCGCAGCAGGTCGCGCTGTGGATCACACAAGGCAGTCGACTCGCTCGAGCTCGCATTGTTATCGCGGCGGGGATCACGCAACTCTTCCTCATGCGCCGCGGCCGGCGCGAAGCAGCCGAGAGGCGAGCGCGGCATCTGCGACGATGGAGCGCCAAGACACGTGTCTGTCTCTTCGTGCATCAGGTGTGGGCTGCCCAATGGCTCCGGCACAAGCGAGACGAGAACGTGGCGGCCATGTGGAAGGAGCTGCAGGCACTCGAAGCGATCGAGCGGAGAGTCCACACCGAGTACAAGGCGATCCTCGGTACGTCCTTTGGAAAGCGATTGTTGAAGAAGGAGTTGATGGCGTGGAGGAAGATCACGCGATCTCCCGCACCTGTCGACTTGGAGAGACCGAGGGGTATTGACAATGACGGAGAGGCCGCGGAGAGCGACCAGTTCGTGCGACTCAAGCAGTGCTTTGCGGTGTTTGACTTCGACCAGTCCGGGTCGCTGGATCTGGACGAGTTCGAGCTCCTGCTAGCGTATCTCCGAGGCAAACCGCCTCGCAAGCCCGGCCGGCAATTGACGGAGGCGCAGCGGCGAGCGATTCCTCCGCGGCTCACGACCGCCCAGATCCGCAACTTGTTCAACGATCTAGACGTAGACGGCAGCGGCAAAGTTACGTACGAGGAACTACAGGGCTGGTGGCAAGCACACATGGACTCTCGGTCGTCCACGTCACTGTCATCCGCGTCGTCGTCGTATCTCTCAGGCGGTCTGGACCGCCTGCTCCAGCATAGCCACGGCCTACTCTTCTGGCTTCTCGGCCGCAAGCAGCAGCTCGAGAAGAAGTTCGTCAAGAAGCTCATGGTGAAGCGAGCGCAGAACGAGGCTAAGCTTGCGTTCCTTCACGAGCAAATCATCTCGGCTGACCAGGGCGGCGCCAAGGCGTTCCGTTGCACTCACTGCGCTCGGCGATTCGGTCTCCGTCGCGATCTATGGGAGCACCAGCCGGCGAGCGGTGGAGGATGCAGCGACGGCGAGGGGATTGTCAGCGACACCTTCGTGCTGAAGAAGTGGATCCATGAGGAGGAATTCCGGCTCCTGGATGAATGAGCCGGGTCGACCGCGATGCTGCGATCTCGCGCTATTGCCATGCGTGTTACCAGCGCGATCGGAGAGGCACAGATCTGGTGGGGACGAATGCCCGTCGGAGTGGAAGGATTCCGGGGGATAACGAGCTGGAGAGGGCGAGTGCCCATCGGAGCGGAAGGATTCGGGTAGATGGAGCGTTTGTTGCGGCTCCAGCACGTTATCGAAGCGGCGTGGAGACAGCTAAGCACATTGACGGCCGTCCGAGAGTCGGGAAGATCGAGTAGGAGCGCCGCATGGAGACGTCGAACGGAATTGATCGGTCAAGCACGCAATGCTGCTGCAGATGCGATCCGAACGACCGACGAGGGGATAGACCGACACCAGGACACAAGGGGCACACGATTCGCCACACATAGCGTTTATGATGGGGCAAAGTATGGCTGCATGGACTCTGCTAACGTATCGGATCACGTGCAAACTCGTGTACCACTGCCCTGAGACCAGCCGCGGCGCCGACTGGACGTGGGCTGAAGCACGACTGCGTCTGTGAGCGGACGTGTGGCAACTGCATGCTCGGGTGCCTCCTTGGGTCTGGAATCGGTTTCCGATTACCTCTATCTTCCACCTCATTCGACAAGTTTCTCTGTCGGCCGCAAGCCTCCTCAGCTTCATCACCGCCCCAAGCGTTCAAGTCAACCACCAAGCACCCATGAAGCTCTTCTGCCCAGTCATCCTCGCCGTCGCCGCCATCGGAGCAGCTGTGGTCAATGGCTCGCCAATGATCCGACAGGAGGCTGCCGAGGTCGAGTCCTCGAGCTGCACTCTATCCGGCACGTACACGAGCGGCAAGGACGTATCTTCCTGCTCGACCATCACCATCAGTTCGCTGACGGTGCCTAAGGGCGTCACTCTCGACCTGAGCGACGTCAAGGACGGCGCGACCATTGAGTTCACGGGAACGACGACATTCGGGGAGGAGGAATGGGACGGCCCGCTCATTCTTCTGACCGGCACGGACCTGACGGTCAAGGGAAGCGGCACGCTCGACGGTCAGGGTTCCTGGTACTGGAACAAGTACGCGGACGACTCGTCGATCGACCGCCCCGTG
>JAADYC010000368.1:0-22621 GCA_023338135.1 Phytopythium kandeliae | reverse complement strand
GTGCTCGCTTGTCCTCGCTCTGCTTGCGTCTAGCGGCGCAATCTTTCGAGTGAGCGGCCGTAGCGCCGCCAACCGCTCGCTCGCTCTCCCGTCCTCTCGTAAGCTTTGCACTGCCGTCTGCCGTGCGGCCATTTCGCCTCGAACTCGACCTCACGCGCGCTGCCCAGGCGCAGCCCAGGTCTTGGCCGTGGCGCCTCGTCCTATTGGTCCAGTGCCTCAGACACGCCTAGCCTCGCTAGCTTACCGCGACCCGCGCACGCTCCAGTCACGTTCCTCGCTCTGTCCGTCGGCTTCCGCGCGCCATGCTCCCCTCCTCGCCTACTCTGCCCATTGTTCCATCCGCTCCATCCACTATGCGTCCGCTCGGATCCTTGGCCTCCGCGCACTCTTCCAGCCGCCGCACGCCTGCCGCCTGGATACGCCTCCTCTCCAGGACCCATCGCGCATCTTGAGGAGCCGTCCGCTCGTCCGCTCGCCGTCCGCTAGTCGTCCGCGGACCGTTTGCCCGTCCGCACACGACAAACTCGCCTTCCAGTCACACCTCCGCCACCCGTTGCTCGTCCAGCACCGCTGCTGCCTGCTCGTGTTGCTCGCCGCCACCCGGCACGTCCAACCGTCCTCTCGATCACCTACTTGATCATGCTCGTCCTCTCGAGCGTCTGTCAGGCTGCATCCGTCCTCTCGGCGCTCCAAACTACTTGGTGCATCGTGCTCATACGCCACCGGGTTGTCCACACCCTCGCCTCGCTCCACATACAACGACCGCTCCTCGCACGTCCTCATGTCATTCTTGACCGATCCATTACAGTGCCGTCGGCGTCACTGAAGACACCATTGGATACACATTATTACGGGACATGACTCCTTGCGACTGTGCCTCGCCTCGCGCAAATGACGAGGAAGCCGTCGTCCTTGGCGCCGACGCTCCGTCATACCGGCTCCCCTTCTGCTTGTGAAAGGGACCGGCTGTCAGCAACGCCTCTGCTCTCACAGACTCGCTCCCATGTCACTGGGAGCACTCAGATGGATGCTCATCCACTGGATGCGCTGAAGAGTGATGAAGGTGGAGACTTGATCGGCTCCTGGGTCGCCGCTGCAGGCCGAGGGACGCTCAGATAGCCCCGCGAGCTGACTTTGCAAGATCCTGAGCATCTTGTGCGCGGCTCTCACGTCGAGGTCCTCCGTCTTTCCGCACCCACCGTGCTTCTTCAGGCAGTGCAGTACCTTGTGGACCGAGTACTTGCACACAACACCGTCGCGGCAGACGCGCTCCTGCTGCTGGTTCTCGAGGTCGGCGGCCGTTCTCGAACGAGAACTCGATGGCTCGGGTCAGTGCTGCTACCGATGAGATCGTCTTGATTGGTGTTCTCCTTAACAGCTCGCGGATTTTCTGCGATCAATCCATCCGGCGCTTGACCTTGGCGTTCGATCAAATGAAGCCACTTGCTCGTTGGTAGCAAGACGTCTGAAAGCGAGCGGTCTCTCCCCTCTGGTTGACGCCTGCGATCATGTCGATCCTGCCGGGATCGATCCCCCAGATCACGTCGTAGTTCTCGGCTCGTCCAGCGGAAACCTTGCGCAGCCGGACGCCGTAAGCCCGCGAGATGTTGTCGTCCTTGTTCTCCAACGCTCTGTCAGTGTTGGTTCTGGTGCGCCGCTGTCTCTTCTTCCTGCGTTGCCACTTCTCGCCGCGTGGCTCTCGTCGTGGGCGGCTCATCACGACCGGGTCGCCACGCGCACATATACCAGCTCGAACGTCTCAGTGAAGACACCGTCGAGGATATCCTTGGCGGCGGCTCTCGACGCGGCGTACTTGTCAATGACGTAGGCGCGCAGACGCTTCGCAGAGTTACGGGAATACAGGTTGCACGCGCTCTTCGTCATGTCGATCGCCGCACACTGGAGCCATCCATTGCAGATGTGCTGGGAGATCGCCATCCGGCGACCCACCCGCAGCTCATGGAAATCAGCGCCAGCACGCACGAGGTCAACGTTGCAGGTGCTACGTCGCAGGTGCTACGTCGCCGGTCCGGGTTTGCCACCAAGCTCAGACATGTCTGATAGAACCCTGTCGAGATCTCAGCGACTGACTTCTTTGCAGCGAGTTGGTGAAGCGCGTAGAACTCGGCCAGCAGGTACGCGTCCATGACCGCGTGGTTCACGTTCGTGATGCAGTTGTCCCACTGAAGATCGCGCGCTTCCGGTTTGCAGAATCCGCTGAGTCTCTTCTTCACGACGAAGTGCTCCAGGTTCTTGCTCGCTTGCTTACGCGCGGCGACGTCTGGACATGTTCTCGCCCGCTTTGGTATCGATGGTGCCGAAGAAGACGATCCGCGCTTAGTTGGCGCCATCGGTGCTAGCGACCTGACGGAATTAGGCTTGTGCGACTGGAGTTGACTTGAGCCGTTGCTGGCAAATGGTGTTGTGACGTCCAGAAAGCTCGCATCGCTCCTTCTCCAGTATCGAGCGCACGAGACTGCCGAGTCAAGCAGCACGGGTTTGTGTGACAGCAGAGTCGTTGCTGACAGCCGGTCCCTTTCACAAGCAAAAGGGGGGCGGCATTACGGAGCGTCGGCTCCAATGATGCCTTCCTCGGCATTTGCGCACAGCCGCACGGAGTAACTCCATGTGCGTCTTCCCTCCGCGTGATCTGTCTCCTCACACACGTGTATCACTTCACGCCGCGCCTCTCACCCTGATTTGCTCCTTTGTCGGCGTGGCCGTTCGGAGCGTTGACGCGGACGTGACGCTGTGCGCGACCCGCTCGGACAGCAGTTGCATCATGAAACACTTCACCCCGACTGGTCAACTACGTGATCAACGGCATCTTCGACTTCTCGAGCTACGTCTTCTCCCTCACGGTGGCTGCCGTCGCCGCCAGTTCCTCCTCCTCCTCGGACGAGAGCGACGCAGACAAGTATCTGCCAATCGCTGCGTCCGCCGTCTCGGTCATCGATCTGCTTGCGCTGTGCGACACCATGGCCCTAGTGCTCGTCTTCGCGCTCGTCCGACGTCATGAGTGGTAAGGGACAATGGCGACCGGACGAACGAACTGCGCACGCAACTGAGTCGCCAACGAGACACTGAGCGCCGAGCTCGTGCTGGACGACGCGTGTTTGGAGGCCGTGAGCGTCGGTCGGCTCTGTTATCCAGCGAGTCGCGGACTGCGGGCGAGCTCTCTAATCCACGTGTGCGCTTGGCTGATGATGGTGATACCGCAGCACGCTGTCCAACCTGGCGCTCGATGCCTCGCCCATCGCGGAGGGAACGTCCCCATCGAGGCGTACGGTGATCACGCTGCCCGAGCGCGACGAGGTGTCCTGGAGCAGCACACAACGCTTCATCTGCGAGATCAAACTGATTATCAAGCTCGACCGTACACACACCGTCAAGCTTGTGGGCGTCGCCTGGTCCGTCAAGACTGACTCGCAGCACACCCACCCAGGCGCGCTCTGCATCAAGAGGAGCAGTACCCCGTTGATCTCCAGAGACAATCAACCCACCACCGCACAGGCAAACACAAGAGCGGCACGACAGACCACGCGAGACTCTTCTTGCAATGGGACAATCTTTGAAAAGACGCGTTAGGCCCGAAGCGGCGAGCGGTCCTTTCCTGTCGAGCGGCCGAGAGGCCGACGCCACCGATGGACAGGGCGTCTACTTCTTGGCGGGCTTCTCCTCGGCGGCCGGCGCGGCGCGCATGGCCTTGCGCGCGCGAGCGTTCTTGGCCTTCTCCTGGCGAGCCTCCGACTGCTCCTTGAGCAGCTTCTCGCGGTGGCGCTCCGCCTTCATCTTGTGGATCGTCTCCATGAGCACGCGCTTGTTCTTGAACTGGTTACCCTTGCTGCGCATGTACAGCTCGTGGTAGATGTGCTTGTCGATCTTCTTGGCCTCACGGTACTTGCGCAGGAGACGGCGGAGCACGCGCATGCGGCGCATCCAGATCACCTTGAACGGCAGGCGCGCGTTGGCCGTACCGCGGCGCTTGCCGATGCCCGTGTGGCGGCCCTTGCGCTTCGCCTCGTTGCGCTTCTGGAAGCGCGCACGCGAGTGGATAGCCTGCGGCTTCTTGATCACGAAGCCATCCTTCACGAGCTTGCGGATGTTCTGGCGCGAGTTGGCCAGCGCGATCTCGTTCGTCTCGTTCGGGTCGAGCCAGATCTTGCGCTTGCCGCACTTGAGCACGGACGCCGCCAGGCTGGACGCAGCAACAAGCAACGAGCAACGAGCGACGAGCCCGCCGGCCGTTAGTTCCCTCGCTCCGTGCGCGACCCTCCGCGCCGCCGCCGGGCGTCGCACTCACCGCTTCTGGAGCTTCAAGGACACCATTTTCCTCCTCAAATTTGTCCCAAAGAGTAAGTGGCCGGCGGCTCGACCGCCGCCACCAAAGGCAGGGGAATCAAATTCTCAGGGATTTTCTATCCACATACAAACGATAGGTGTTGCCGCGTGGGGCAGGCGGGAGCCAGCCAATTGCGTCTCGCCGAGCGGTCTCGGACCGGTCCAAACTTACCCTAAACGCGAACCGTTGAACAACTACTCTCACGCATCGAATACAAGGCTCTCGGTGAACCCACTCGGCTCTGCTTGGCGCGGTTGAAGCGCGGGCGGCGGCGTCATCGATCATCATGCGCTTGCTCGCTCGCGCGGCTCTTCCGCTCCACCCGCGGGACGAGCAATTCGGACATACTCAATCGACTATTTTAGACCCTTAGATCCTCGCATATAGAGCTCGTCCGGCACGCAGCCGCGCAGCGCCAGCGCGACAAGAGCGGCTCATCGTTGGAGGGACTCAGATCGTCTTGAGCTCAGCCGGCGCTCGGTATGTGTTGTTGTTATTGTTCATGGCCGCGTACACCGCGCCGGAGCTGCTCGCAGACGACCCGTAGACGTTCTCGGCCGGTGGCGGGTTGCGCATCAGCTCCGCGCGGTACGCGTGCGACCGCTGGACGGCCACGTACTGTGCGGGTGGAAACAGCGACGAGTGCGGTGAGAGACTGCATGCACTGGCGCAGGCTGGTGAGGAATTGCTCATACCGTGACGAAGATCTGGGCCGCGAAGCAGATCGAGCCGAAGACGAGCACGGCCCAGGCCCAGGCATCGAACTGCTCCCACTCGCCAACGAGGATGAGCAGCACAACGGCCGAGAAGCACTGCAGCGCGAGCATGAAGCAGTTGCCGAAGTAATACTGCCCGGCGAGGAGGGAGTAGGTGCCAACGTCATTCGAGCCTGTGGTTAGTCTTGAGCTCTAGCGGAGCAAGAGCGCGGCGGGTGGGAAGTGAGCGAGCGAGAGAGATCGGACACGTACGAACTGGACGAAGCTGACTTTGCTCTGAATGACGGGCTGCACAGACCCGTAGTAGCCCATGGCGGCCACGATGAGCCCGAAGAGCCCGCTCCACCAGACCGTGTAGGTGAAGAGGAGCGACACGAGCGTCACGCCGAGCTGCAACAGCGCGACCGCGTTGCACGCGTCGCGGTTCTCGTACAAAAAGCCGAACTGGTCGCCGTGCTCGAGGTCCGCCATCCCCATGTTCTCTCTCTCTCTTTCTCTCTCGCTGTCGCTGTCGCTGTCGCGGTCGCGGTCGCGGTCGCTCCTCGGCTGTCGCTCCTCGGCTGTCGCTTCTCCGCTCTTGTGGCAAATCCGCGAATGACCGATCGATCGCGCTCGGCGGCGGCGGTTGGATCCGGCGCGACCGACGCCCCTTGGCGCGGCTCAAAAGATACCGAGGGCATATATAAAATCAATGCGAGGAGCGAGGAAGGGATGGATCTGTAGAACGATAGGCGGACAGCACGGCACGAGCTCCTGCGTCTATTGACTGCCGCTCGCTACAGCTCGTCCCTGGTGGTGCCGGCCTCCATTTCGTCCAGGCGACCGCGCACCTCGCGCAGCGTCTTGGCACTAGCCTCAACGATCGCGTCGCCCGCGCCGAAGAGCGCCAGCGCGATGCGGTGCGCCTGTTGTAGCAGCTCATAGGCGGCGGCGACCTCGCCGAGCCGCATCTTGGCTCCCGCGAGCGCGTTCAGGCTGAAGGCGTACGCGAGCGAGTCCTCTCCGTCGCGCTCGCGGAAGATCAGGCGCGCCGTCTCGGCCGAGCGCAGCGCCTCGTCGATGCCGCCGGTCGCCAACTGCGCGGTCGACAGCTCCATGTAGGCCTCGCCGATACCCTTGGTCAGCCCGTTCACGTGCTCGCCCTGTGCGCGCAGCATCTTGCGCAGGGCTGCGACCGCCTTGTCGTGCTCACCTAGCTTGCGGTAGCCCTCAGCGATGCGCAGACTCGCCTCCACGTACGCCTCATGCTGCTCGCCGAGCCCGAGGCGTACATGCTTGCGCAGCGTCTTGTACTTCTTGATGGCCGCGCGCGCGTCGCCGTTGCCCATATATGCCTCGGCGAGCGAGCGCAGCGACAGCCCGAGCGACGGGTGGCTCGGTCCGAAGATCTTCTCCGTCATGGCTACGGCGTCCTCCAGCACGTCGATGGCCTCGTCTAGTTGCTTGGCGCGGATCAGCACGTTGCCGTAGTCGCCCAGCAGTTGCGCGTACAGCGCCGCGTCCTGCGACAACTCCGCCTTGTCCGTCACCTCGAGCCGACCCTGCCCGAACACTCGCTCGTGCATTTGCGTCAGCGCCTCGCGCAGCTTCGTGATCGCCCCGGGGTAGTCGCGCGCGTCACTGCGCTTCATCGCGGCGTTGCGCAGCGCGCGCACCGCCACGATCGTCGGGTGCGCGTCGCGGTTCGACGCGCTCGATGTTGGCGCGGGCGTGCGCGGCGGTGGCTCGAACGCCGACTCGTCCTCGTCTGCCACGTCCAATTCATCCTCGTCCTGCGTGTACGCGCGGACATCGGCAGCCGCCAGCAGCGCCAGCGTCAGCACGAGCAGCAGTAGCAGCGAGTGCCGCATGTTCGCCAGCTTGGCGAGGATCTCTCGCCGGATGTGCGCGGATCGACCGGCTTCCACGTCACCCAAAGCACGATCATTCCTGCATAGAATGCATGAGATCATGGTGTATAGACTGCATTCTATACGGAATGGTTGTACTTCATTCTCCAGAGCATCGCTTCGGGATCCAGAGCATCGGTGCTGGGATGGCCAAGAAGAAGCGCGCGGCCTCCTCTGCCGCCGTCGCCGCCGCCGCGCCATCAACGACGGCACCGACCGATGTAGCGGCCGTCGCGGAACTGTTTCTACAGATGCAGTCCAAGGGTGCGGTCTGGCTCGCCAAGGAGCGCGAGGGCATCGCACTCATCGAGGCGTTCCAGACGGCGCTAACCGCGTGTCGAGAGGACCAGAAGCTGGCGCTGGAGCAGGCCGACGGCTCGCTCGCGACCGCCTCTGGACTGGGCGGCAACCTGCAGATGGACCCGCTTCTAACAGAGGAGCTGTTCGCGCAAGTCAAAGCGCTCACGACGGACTTCGAAGCCATGCTAGCGGACATGTACGCCGTCCACGAGCGCGCGCGCAAGCGGGTCGCAGCGGCCGGCGCGTCCTCCTTCGAGGCCGGACACCGCGACGCCATGGTGCTGCGCGCAGTGGACTATCTGCAGTTCATGAGCGAGGAGCTCGCGGCCTTCGAGGCCGAGTTCCAGCACGTGGTACGGCCCCTGGCGTGTCGTCCGGACACGCGCAGCGCTGACCCGCTGGCTGCTTGGGAACGCAGGAGGCCATGCTGGCACTGGTGTCGTTCGACATGACGCCAAACGAGCTGCGCACGCTCGTCATCTCGTGGAGCACGTCTCCGTTTCTCGAGCCTGATCAGTCGCGCGAGTTCCGTGCGGTGAGGGCAATGCCGCATCGTACCCCATCGCGCGAGGCTACGGCAGCTACTGACGTGGACGCGGTTGTGAACAGCGCCACGACCTGTCTGAGCGCGCGATCTACACGCCAGCGCGCGCCTCGGTGGCCGAGTAGCCCGATTCGAGCGCGAGAAATAGGCAAAACGGAGAGTTGAGCTGCGTTCCACGCGTACAGCATGGCTCGGTAGGGAGCTGTGGCGCCGTGACGCTCGTACTAGTGCTGCGGCTGCACAAACTGCGCGCATATGTCGTTCGCGTCCTCCAGGCAGAGACCCGAGAGGAAGTCCGCTTGCGCCTGCCACCATCGCATCAATTGACGTAAGCGGAGAAGTGGATGATCCACGAGCCAACAGCGCGGGGTGTCCGTGGAATAGCCAGTCGCTGACCTTCTCGAGCTCGCGAGAGATGCGCGCGATCTCCGGAGACGTGAAGTAGGGCGAGAAGAACGTGTCGAGCGCCGCCGATAGCGTCTGCGTCGGCTCGATCGCGTTCGCTGCGCACCATCGCCAGCATCAGTGCGTGCTCGTCTCGACCAAGCGCGCCGCGCGGATCCATACCCTGACTGCGTATCGGGACGCTGGCGTCCGCGCTGTCCGTCCGCGCGCCGCCGTCCTGCATGTCGCGAGGCGCCAAGAAGCAGCCGTGTCAGTCGGCACAGCTTCCTCGTCCAGCCCTCTAGTGCCGCACGCGGCCACCCACCAGCGCGTTCCACTCGACGCGCGCGTGGTTGCGTGTGCGCACGACCGGGTAGCGCTCCAGCATGCGCCGGAACTCGCGCTCGTCCATGGTCGTCGGGCTGCCGCGGCCGGTCGGGAAGGCGGTCGGCTGATACGTGCGGTTGGCTCGGTTTGGCTCGTGGGAGCGTCCGTAGCTCGATTTCATTGGCTATATATTCTGTCTCCCGGCCAATCCTAGCCGAGATTCGATGGATTTCCGCCAATCGGCGCCACTCGCTGTCTGTTCCGGCGTAGCTCCCGACGCCAGCAGGTCGTTGAATGCAACGCGAAAAATCGCTTGGCTGCGCAAACAGCTCCGCGCCGCTCTCGCTGCCGCCGACGCTCATTCACAACGCCTTTGCCGCCCCGCCGCCCCGCCGCCCCGCCGCCAACCAGCCAGCCAGCCAGTCAACCATGCAGGTCCGTTGGAGCTCTCGGCGCGGCTTGGGGCTGTAGACGATCGGCTGACGACGGTAATGGCGCAGACGCAGGACAACTTGCTGTTCGCGATCCCCAAGAAGGGTCGGCTGCACGACAAGATCCTCAAGCTGCTCGAGGGAGCCGGGCTGAGCTACCATCGCGTACGTCGCGCTAGCTGTGGCGGCTCTGGATGCGCTCGCGCGCAGCTGACAACTGACCGCCGACTGCCGCCCGCCTGCGTATGCGACAGCCGAACCGCGTGGACATCGCGATCTGCTCGTCGCTGCCGGTGACGCTCGTGTTCCTGCCGGCCGCCGACATCGCGACGTATGTTGGTGAGGGCAACCTGGACCTGGGCATCACGGGCCAGGATATCGTGGCCGAGTCGGAGACGGAGGTTGTGGAGCTATTGAAGCTGGGCTTCGGCAAGTGCAAGCTAGGCGTGCAGACGCCGGTCAAAGATGGCGTCACGTCGCCCGCGGCGCTGGCGGGCAAGCGCATTGTCACGTCCTTCCCGGTCGTCACGCGCGAGTACTTCAAGCAGTTCGAGGCGCCTGGCGGGCCGGAAACCAAGATCAAGTACGTGTCAGGCTCGGTCGAGGCAGCGTGCTCGCTCGGACTGGCCGACGGCATCGTGGACCTGGTGGAAACGGGCACGACCATGAAGGCCGCGGGACTGGAGCTCATCTCGACCATCCTGGAGACGGAGGCCGTGCTGATCGCGAACCCGCACTCGACGCGCCAGAAGCTGGTCGCGACGATCCACCAGCGCATCCTGGGCTACATCACGGCCACCAAGTATCGTATGGTGACGTACAACATCAGCAAGGCGCAGCTGGAGGCCGCCACGGCCGTCACGCCCGGCCGCAAGTCGCCCACGATCAACACGCTCACGAATGGCGACTTCGCCGTCTCGGCCATGGTCGAGATCGGCCAAGTCGCGCACATCCTGGACCAGCTCCACGAGATCGGCGCCACCGACATCATCGTCTTCAACATCGAGAACTGCCGCGCGTAGGCGCGCCAGTCTCTCGGGCGGCTAGATGGTCTAATATACAGCGGACGCGAGTCGCTGCTCGTCGACCGGGCTCGTGTCACAAGTCCACGCGTGCCTCGAAGCCCACGGCCCGTCGCGGCGGAGGCGGAGGCGGAGGCGGCGGACGCCTCGCCAGTCGCGCTGCCTCGCCCTTCGCCTCGCCCTTGATCTCGCTCTTTGCCTCGCCCCTGGCGTCGGTGGCCGTGTCGAGCCCCAGGCAGGCGATGCGCACGCGCTCACGGCGCAGCGCGGCGTCGTCCGGTCCTTGGCGCTGCCAATGGGCCTCTACGAGCGAGCGCAGCGCCGGCGACAGCCCTGACGGGTCCGCCGCCTCGACTGGCAGCGGGCTGACGAGCGACCCCAGTGCGCTCTCGGGTGCCGGTCGGTGCTCGCGCTGGTTGTCGCCGCCGCCCGCCAGCGCCAGCAGCCGCTCGAGGTCCGCGGCCACCGAGACCGAGAGCTGCGCCGCCTTGGCTGGCTTCGTCGCCGTCGCTGCTGCAGCTGCCAGTGGCGGTGGCGGCTTGGTCGACTTGGTCGGCGGCGCCTGCTGCTGCTGCTGCTGCTGCTGCTGCTGCTGTTGGTGCCGCCGCGGCTCGATCGCCCGGGAACGCACGCGGTCGAGCTGGCGCAGCTGCTGGTGCAGGCGGCGCTCGCGCGCGACCAGCGCGTCTCGCTCGGCTTGCAGCGCCTGCTCACGCGCCTCGAGGCGGCGCTGGCGGTCGGCGGCGGCGCGCGCGCTCTCGTCCGCGCCGCTCTCCTGCGCGGCCATGCGCGCGGACGCGCTCTCGACGCGCTGCGCGACCTGCGCGACCTGCTCGGCGCGCGCGGCAACGCGCTGCTCGTCCGCCTCGAGCGCGCACGCGGCCCGCTCGAGCTGCAGCGCGTCGCGCTCGGCCGCCGCGCGCTCGGCCTCCAACTGCCGCGCGTGCGCGTCGAGCTCGCGCTCCCTGCTCGCCAGCGCGCGCTCGGCGGCCGCGAGCTGCTCGGCCGTGTGCTCGCGGTAGGCCGCGAAGTCGGCGCGCTCCTGGAAGAGCGCGCGCTCGCGCTCGTCCAGCGCCTGGCGGCGCGCTCCGAGCCGCGCGTCCGCCGCGCGCGCGTCCTGCCGCACGGCCGCGAGCGCCTCGGCCAGGCGGCGCGCGTCCGCGTCCGCCTGCTCGCGCAGCGCGCCGCTCTGCGCCTGGAAGTGCGCGGCCAACGCGTCCAGGCGCTGCTGCTCCCTGCGCAAGCGCTCGCTCTCGTCCGCGCGCTCCTGCCGCGCGCCGCGCTGCTGCGCCTCGAGCCCTCCCAGCAGCGCCGCCAGCCGCCGCCGCTCGTCGCCCGCCTGCGTCTCCGCCGCCTGCGCCGCGCGCTCCAGCGCTGCCACCGTGCGCAGCCGCGCCGCCGCCTCCGCCTCGGCGCGCGCGCGCTGCTCCTCCATCTGCTGCGCCTGCGCCGCCTGCGCCGCCTGTGCCGCTGCCAGCGCTCCCTGCAGCTGCCGCAGCAGTGCCTCGAGCTGCAGCCGCTCGCGCGCGAGGCGCTGCTCCCGCTGCTCCCGTTCCTCGGCCGCACGCTGCTCGCGCGCCTCCACCCGCGCCTCGGCCCGCGCCTCGGCCGCCGCGGCCTCCCGCTCCGCCCGCCGCGCGCGCTCCTCGGCCGCCGCCAACCGCGTCTGCGCCGCCTCCAGCGCGTTCGCCGCCGCTGCCTCGCGCCGCTCGCCGTCCGCGAGTTGCGCCGCCAGCGCCGCCGCCTCTCGCCGCGCCGCCTGCCGCTCGAGTTCGCCCTGTCGCGCCGCCGCCTCGCGCCGCGCCGCCTGCTGCTCGAGCTCGAGCTCGCGCGCCGCCTGCCGCTCGGTTGCCAGCGCGCGCTCCGCCTCCAGCTGCTGCGCCAGTGCCGCGCGCGCCGCCTCCAGCTCCTGCTCGCGTCGCGTCCACGCGAGCTGCAAGCCCCGCAGAGTCTGCAGCTCCGCCCTCCGCCCCTGCAGCTCCGTCCGCAGACTTTCCAGCTCCGCCGCCGCCGCCGCTGTCGCTGTCGCTGTCGCTGTCGCTGTCGCTGCTGCTGCTGCTGCCAGGTCGCTCTCCGCGACTGGAGCGATCGATCGGCCAGCCTCGACGGCGTCCTCCACGATCGTGGGCAGTGCGGGCAGCGGCTCGACCGCCGACCGAGGCGGCGAGCGCGAAGCCGCAACAGTCGTAGCCGCAGCAGCAATGACAGCGGTGGCAGCAGCCGGCACTGCGGCGTCGCCGTCGATCGACTGCGCGTGAGAGCTCCTTCGACTCCCGGTCGCGCTGCCGGCGATCGGCGACTGCGGTGGCGACAGCAGCTCCTCTAGTAGACTGTCCTTGGACTGCTCGAAGTCGCTCTCCTTGATCCCGGCGGCCGGCGGCGGCGTCAGCGTCCGCGCACGCCCGGGAGACGGCGCCGGCGACGGCAGCGCCTCCTTCGAAGGCGACGGCGGCAGCGACTCCTTCACACTCGGCGACTCCTTCACACTCGGCGACTTCTTGGACGATGACGGCGCCGTCGACGCGTCTGAGGCGGCTGCAGACGCGACCGGAGTAGCAATGGCGGTCTTCTCGCCGCCCAGCCCTCGCGTCACTGGCGTGGCCACTGACGCTGCGACTGGGGCGATCGTGCTGCGCTCGGGCTTGGCGGCAGGTAAGTCCGCCAGCAGATCCATGAGCAAGCTGTCACGGGCGCTCGCGGCATCCAGAGGCGCCGGCGGAGGAGTGCTCAGCGTCGGCTTGGTCTCCTCGGCCTCCTCCTTTGGTCTCGGGAGCCCACTGTCGTCGTCGGAGAGGCCTCGACGCGTCCGACCGCGCCTCCCGCCGCCACTCTCAGCCTCCACAGCGCTCGTATCGCCACTGGACCGCGGCTGCTCTCGCCCCCGACGCGCGGGTTCGACTCCGTCCGCTAGCAGCTCGGCCAGCAAGTCGTCCTGCGCGGACGAGCCCCTCTCCTCACTCTCACCGCTCCTCGGCGGCGCGACCGCATGAGACGGCGCGTCCTCGCGTGGCGCCGTTCTCCCGCTGCTCGTCCGAGACGCGAACGAGCCGGCCGCGACTGCCGCGCCGCCACCGAACAGCGCGTCGAGCGACGACGGCGCCTGCGGCTTGGACGCGAACGGGTCGCGCGCCTTGAACGCCGTCGACTGCTCCGCCTCGCCCGCCGCCTCGCCTGCCGCCTCGCCTACCGCCTCGCCCAGTCGCCGACCCCCTCGGCGTCCGCCGCGCCGGTCGCCAGCAGAGAAGCTCGCCAGTGAGGGAATCGACGAGGAGGAGCCCGCATCGTGCGCGTCGTCGCGGAAGAACGCCGCGCTCAGACCCCCCGCCGCGTCGCTCTCGCTCTCGACCACCTCCGCGCGGCCTGCACCGATGCTCGGCGAGTATCCGACGCTCGGCGAGTATCCAGCGCTGCCCAAGTCGCCGCCGAGGCCGCTCGCCGCCTCATGCGGTGAAGGTGATCGGCCATCAACGGGTGATGGCGACGGCGACGACACGCCGAGTTCGTCCTCGAGCCCGAGCATCTTGGCGAACTCGGCGTCCAGCGTGCCGCTCTTCCTCGGAGGAGCCGCCAACTCGTCTGCGTCGTCTTCCGCCCAGCCTCGCGCCTTGGAGACATGATCGGCATCGTCCGTCGCCCAGTCAGACGCGTCCGGCGCCGGCTGGCTCGCAGCCTTGGCCTTCTTCTTCTTCTTCTTGCTCCCCCGCCGCTCCTTGTCCGGCGACGGCGACGGCGACGCCGCCTTGGGTTTGGCCGGTCGGCTCCTCCTGCCGCTCGCCGGCGCGTCGGACAGCAGCGCGTCGATGTCGAAGTCGGACACGTCGACGTCCGCCGCTGGTCGGCCGCTCGAGATGGACACAAGCCCGCTCGTGAGTCCATTGGCTGCCTCCTTGCGCGCGCCGCTCCCCACGCCGCCGATCGGGATGAGCCCGCCGAGCGACATGCTCGCTGTCTCCGCGGCTGACGGAGGCGCAGTGGGAGCGTGGGGGCTATTTGCATCCACCGGTCGGTCGATCAGCCAGCCGGCCGCCGTTTCCTGTTAACCGTCGAGAGCGACGGCGACGGTGACGGCGACGGCGAGAGCGCAACGGTTAGATAGGACAAGGGCGGCGGAGCCCCCTCGTGCTGCCTGTGCTCGCACAGCGCGACCGCTGTCACGCGTGGGTCTCGCTACCGACAGAGCCCTCACGCCCCGCTCCTCGCTCGTGCGTGGCCGCCACCGCTGGCTCCACCGCGCTCTTCCTCGCCCTTGCCAAGCCGAAGGCGTGGCCGACGCACCTGCTGGCGCGGCGGTGATGCAGCCTCTTGGCCATCGCGCTGCTGAGCGTGCTCTTCTCGCTCGTCGCCCGCGTGCGCCAGATTGGAGCGCCGAGTCCCAAGCCCCGAGCCCCGAGCGCCACTGACGGACGCCGTTACGTTCGGCCGTGAGCAGGCCCGTCGCCTCGAGAACACGTGCGAAATGACGCGAGCGCTGGCGGAGTGCCTGATCTGACGAAGGAACAAGCGCACGGAGGGAGGGGGAGCGGGAGGCAGGCAACGAGACAAGGGGGCGACGGAGGACGCGTGTCCGAAGCACGCGTCGGAAGCGATTACGAGGACGCGCGGGTGGCGCCCAGTCTACTCGGCAGCGGCCAGCGCCGCCTTCTTGGCCTGCACCTCGGGCGACAGGTAGCCGCGCTTGGTGTGGTCCGTGTAGTAGTCCATCTTCTTGGGCGGCGGGCGAGCCGACTGCGGCAGCGTCTCGAACTTGTGCGGCTTGAGTAGCGCACGCAGCGCCAGGCGGTTGTGGTAGACCGAAGTGATGCTTCCGCCGGCGGCCTCGACGGCCTCGATGGCGCTCGCCGAGGCCTGCGAGACCTCGATGTCCAGCGCCGCCGTCAGGTGCTGCGCTCCCTGGCCCAGCAGCTTGATGCCGTGCTTGACGCGCGAGCTCTTGACCATGCCGCAGTCCACCAGCTCCTTGATCGTCACCTTCTTGCCCGCGTCCAGGCGGCCCATGTCCACGAACAGCTGCAGCTTGTCCAGGTTCACCACCTCCATGGGCGTCGCGAACTTGTTGTTGAAGCCGCGCTTGGGCACGCGCTGGTACAGCGGCGTCTGTCCGCCCTCGAAGCCCGGCCCGCGGCCCGCGCCGCCGCCCGAGCGCGCCTTCTGGCCCTTGTGCCCGCGCCCGCACGTCTTGCCCTTGCCCGAGCCGATGCCGCGGCCCAGGCGCTTGCCTCGCTTGTGCGCGCCGTCGTTGTCGCGCAGCGTATTCAGCCGCACGGCGCCGTCCGCCGGCAGCGCGCCGGCCAGCGAGCTCGCGCAGGCCGCCGCGGACGTCGAGCGCCGCGCCGCCGCCGCCGCAGGGAGCGCTCTGCCGAGCGCCGCGAGGCTCCACATGCTCCTCCTCCTCCTCTGCTCGCGGCCAGGGGGAGCGAGCGCTTTGTGTGGCCGAACGAGTCGATTTGGGTGGCCGCCTTGAGCCACGGAGCACTATTCAGGTCTATAGCTGTACGCAGTAGTGCACGTGGTCCACGCGATTTATACGTGTGTGACGTGTGAGCGAGGCCGGCAACTGGCGGAGCAAGCAGGCGCGAGGCCTTCCGCGTCATGATCGCTCGCTGGCCCGATGTCTCCGTTGCAGTGCGTAGAATGTTGGCATGTGGACGCAGCGCAGCCTCGACTCATTACACAGAATATCAACGAGGCTGTGAAGCGCAAGTCAACAGGGTTGTGCGCTCTGGAGTGGGCCAGAGCTGCTCCTCAATTGGACGCCTTGCCGAGCGCGGATCCTTCACACTGATACGCCCACGCAACCCGGTGCCATTCGGCTAGGATCTCGACGCTCTGCTCTTGAAATCGTCCCGCGCGACGCTTGGCGAGGATCCGATCTACCGCCTAAGGCGCCGAGAGCTGGAAGGCAGACGCGTCTGTTGGGAGCCGACAGCGAGACCGTTCGCTGTGGACTCGCCAGCACGTGGGTCCCGTGCATTTCCCAATCAGACAAACGTCGCAGGACTCAAGGTATCTCCGCTGCTGCTACTGCTGTCAACATTCCTCGAGGCAGGATGAATACTGCCGCCGTGTCGTCAGGCGGCATGCGTACGCTCGAGTACGCGCCGGCCTGCCGGACGCTGTCCATGATCCTGCTGGGCATCTACCTCGTGAGCTTCTCCGTGACCTGGTACCGGGTCTGGTGGGACAGTATCATCGGCGTGGTGGTCGCCGCAGGAGGCTTCTACGTACTCTTCAGTCCCAGCGCCGAGCCGAGTGAGCGCAGTATCCGCTACGTACGTGCTCTGCTCGAGGCTCCAAGGTCGCCGCTGCGGCATGCTGATGACCAGCGCGCGTCTGTATCCACTTGCAGCTCTTTCACGGACACATTGTGAGCATGACGAGTCATGTCATCGCTCTCGGCGTTGCTGCGTACGCTACGATCGAGGTGTCGCTGCTTGACACATTCGCCGGCAGCAGCGACAATCCGGGTACAGCGCTGTTCGTGTGCCTCTTCCTGTTCCTCCTCGCCGAGATCGGCATCACGGTGCGTCTCCGCGGCTGCCTTACCAACCAATCGATCGATCGCTCTGACGGCGCACTGCACGTGGGTGGCGCATAGGGTTTTGCCATCGAGCGAGCCCACAACCTGTGCAGCGAGTTGTCGCGCAACGAGTACTTTGCTCGCAGCAGCGGCAGCATCGTCTGAGACCCGTCGAGCGCGCGCTTCAGTCGTGCGAGGTGTGCGCTGCTACGCGCTCAATATACGCCGGCTGTCGAGCGCCTTGTTCATATTCTTGGCCGCTTGGGGCTCTGCATAGGTCAACCGACTTCAGTCCCAAGTTCCGCTACAGCGCGCCGCGCCAATGCCTCATGTAGCTGCTGGTTGGGTGGCGCGATCTTGAGGGAGAGCGTGACCGTTGACCTCAAAAGAATTTGCTCTCTTTATTTGATGAGCGTTGTTGGCATCTATTTAGTGCGACGCTGTACGAAACGCGTCTCGAAAAAGTACGACGCGCCAGCCCAAATCCGCGGGAAGCGCAGCAAGAAGGCGCGGGAACGAGATGGCGGACGCGGTCGGGTCGGCGCGCGAGGAGACGGCGACGCAGCGCGAGCAGCGGCTGGAGGGCGTGCGGCGGCGCATCGAGACATACGAGACGTGCGCAGCGGCCATCGCGAGCGCCACGTCGTCGCTGCAGGAGCTCAGCGCCAACCTCGACAAGATGCAGGTCGCGGCGCAGCAGCTCAACGCGTTCACGAGCGGCTGGCTGGCCGTGTGGAAGCGCCCAGCCGCGTGAGTTCACCACGAGCAGTCGCGGCGCAGCGGTGGAGGTGTACCATAATGCCAGATGGGGTAAACAGTGAAGGGTTGCGTCCGTTTGATGCGTCTGCTTAGCGCGTCCGCGCGTGACTGTTCGATGCTGGTGGCAGTGCGCGGTGAGCGCCGAGAGCGCCATGGTGACGCCGAGGAAGGCGGAGCGGCAACCGTGGAACCGGTCAACGCGGCTCATCGAGGTCCCCAGGAGACCTGCCACCCGTGGAGATGGCGAGGCAGAGGCGGTGGTGGCGGCGACGACGAGTCACTCGGCCGCCTCTGGCGGTCTGACGAGCGGAGAGCGGTCGTGTCGAGGCGCTCAGCGAGCGAGCAAGAAGTCGGGCGTTCGGTCTACGCTGTCTCCTGGCAGGGCGGGTCGGCGCGCCGGCAATCAGGACGAGCGAGAGCGAGAACGAACGCGGGCCATGATCGAGCGCGCCGTGTCGGCCGCATTCGGCTCCGCGTCGCCAGACCGCTCAGTCGATTTTGAGCTCGACGACATGGAATGCGACGGCACCGGCGATGGCGACGCGCTCCCTTTGACTCAAGAAGCGGCTGCGCTTGGCGCCTTCGTGCAGCCCCACGGCAAGGAGAACGACGTGAGCGCTCGGCGAGGCTCGCGCGCGCGAACTGGTCCGCCGTGTGGACGAACTTACCGCTCGTCCGTGTCAACAGCAGCGTCAGCCGTCCAGGCTCTCAGCGCCGCCGTTCGTCCCCTTCGACGCTGAGAAGCCTTCGCACGCGGGACTGGCGAGCGCGGTAGAAAGGCAGAAGGCGCTGAGGAGCGCGAATCTCCGCTGCCGAGAGCGGCACCGGCAGTCCAATGCGCAGGCGCAGCGCGCAGCCAGGAGCCGGCGCGAGCTTCACCGGCGTCTGAGCGTCGCCGCAGTCGAATTCCACGCGCGCAGACACGCGCTGCAGGCGCTGTATGAGCGCGTGCAACGCGAGATGCGGTACCTGACCGCCGTGGCAGCCGATCTGGACAAGCGGGTACGCGCGCCGCCTCTCCTCTCACCTCGAGTCGCCTCTGACGAGTCGTGCGATCGGATCCCCGCGATGGCGGCGACGACAGCAACTACTGCTGGAGGAGGCGTTCGCCAGCTACGAGCAGGCCCTCCGCGCGGAGTATAGTCAAGGCGAAGACACGTGAGCGCCAGGTCGATCCTCGTGGCATTCTAAAGCCAGCGAACGAGCCGCCAGCGTCCTACACGGGCGGTCAGAACGAGTTGGTGCGCAGCCAGCGGATCCCGCGCAGCCCGTTGCCGGCCGCGACGTTGTTCTCGAGCCCGTTGATGATGTAGCCCGACTCGCCGTGGACCTCGCCCTGGTGGTGCAGCACGACCGTCGGCACCTTGGCGCGGTCGCTATCAACCGCCAGTAGCAGCAGCGAGTCCTTCATGAGCGCCTCTCGCTGCTGCGGAGTCAGCACGGGCCGCAGAGGCGCCTGCCGCGGCCTCGAGGCGTCGAAGAGCCTGTCGCCGCCACGTCGTAAGTGCCCGAGCACTCGGCCGAGCGAGCCACGGCTGCCCACCTGAGCTCGTCCGGCGAGATGTCGAGCTCCCGGTTGCCGTCCTCCTCGTACTCGATCTCGAACGTGCCGTCGGCGTCGGTCGCCACGATCGTGGCCGGGAACCACAGTCCGTCGAGCTCGCGCTCAACCTTGACGCCGACTTCGAACCGCCGTATCCGTCCGCACTTGTTGTCGTCGCTGTCCATGGCGCCGTCGGCGGCCGTGCGAGCGGTCGACGGCTTCATGGCACCCGCGCGCGCCGGCTGGTCATTCAGCGGCGGCGGCGGCGGCGGCTCCGTCTGACCCGCGCTGTGTATTTATAGGCTGCCGTCATAAGCCCATCGCCCAGAGCGATAGATTGATCGTGGCGGTCGGTCGCTCGATTCGGTCGCAACAGAGTGGCCAAGGGTATAGATAGATAGCTCCTAGCATGTCGGCACGGTCGGGATATAGCTATAGACCGACCGTCTGAGCAGCGCGGCGCTCACGCCTTGCGGTAGGCGCCGCCAGCATCCATCTCGTCGCTGCGCGCCGCGTCGCTGTCATCCGACGCGTCGTCGCCCGTGGCGGTCGCATCGTTGACGACGTGGTCGGAGCCGGCGCTGCTGCGGCCGTCGGCGCTCTCGATGCTCTTGGCGCCGCCCTCCCACGTCCAGAAGAAGTCGTCGGCGATCGTGAAGCGCAAGTAGCGCTGGACGACGCGCTGGACGGCGTCCATGGCCTGCTTGACGCGCTGCCACCGCAGCAGCAGGAAGTAGAGCGTCGCGAGCGCCAGGCCGTCGAGGCAACCGACAACGAGCTGTCCCGCCGTGTGGTCGCCCAAGTAGTAGCGGCTGTACGGAACCGGCAGGAAGACGAGCACGGCGGCGAGCTGCACTGCCGCGCGCTTGAGCGGCGGCCAGCGGTGCGTGCGGCCGACGCCGACGAGTGTCTCGAGTGTGATCCACGAGAAGAGCCCGATCGAGTTGGTTGCGTGTCCCGAGGGCATGCCGTTCATGCTCTTGAGGCACGTGCCCTCCGGCCGCGCGCAGCCAGCGCAGTCGTGCCCGATGAGCGGCACCATGATGCCGGACGTGATGAGCGTCTGCAGGATCATGAGCACGACGAAGAAGACGCGCGAGTAGGTGCGCGAGCGCAGCACGGCCTCGATGAGCACGACAATGACGGCCAGGTACGGGACCATGCTGTAGACGGTGGTGACGACGTCCCAGAAGCTCACGTCCTCCGTCGGCATGCTCAGCGAGAAGAACTTCTTCATAATGGCGTTCTCGCTGCACGGACCGCGCAGGCAGCGCTGCGAATCGGCGCCGTACACCGCGCAGCACTCCTCCGTCGTCGAGCAGTGGAACGTCGGGTCCTCCGCGCTGGCGGCGCCGGCGACGCAGGCTGCGAGTGAGAGCGAGAGCGCCGCATAGGTGACGAGGGGGGTTGGGCGGCGCGCAGGAGACGGCTGCATAGCTGGCGGTCGGCGCCAGACGTCGAGAGGAGATGTGGAGCGAGCGAGTGCGTCGCGGCGGCAAGCGGCAAGCGGCAAGCGGCGACGGCGTCTCGACAGGACGGCTGATTACGCCGGAGCTGCTCGCTTGGCTTGCGTTTAGTATTCATGACGGTCATGGCCCAGAAAAGAACCCAGTGTGGGTCGCCTGGTTGGGCAATCCGGCTGGCTGTCGCAGAATCAACGACGAGAATGGTGGTGATGGCACGTGCCAATTTGATGCAGTACGCTAACTATGCAGTATTCACAACATCTACTGAAACGGATCGATTGATATGCGATACGGTAGAACGACTGGAGTAATCACGTGTAAACAGCGACGCTCCAGCGGATGGATGTTCAGGTCGAGTGGCCAAGCAGCAAGTGGAATGAATGGGGGGCTCCGTTGCTGCCGCGGCCAATGTGGCGGGCGGCGTATACCCCGCGACTCGGTGGTTGCCGCCTCGCTGTCTGTCTCGCTGTGCGACAGGCGAGGGCCTCTTCTGTAGCCAAGCCGACTGACGATACACGGGATCAGCGGCCGACATGCATTTCAATTGATACAAGCAGAGCTCATTGCTGCTGCTGCTGCTGCTGCTCCGGGCACTGACCCAACGCGCGTCTTCGCTTCAAAGGCGCGTCTGCGGGGTTCTGGCGCGCATGGTGAATCAGAGTGCGTCGGTGGGCTCGGGAACGCTGACTGAGCTGCTCGTAATGCCTCCCACCGCTCCGTCCGCGTCACCGTTTGTGTTGATCACACCCTCCAACATCTCCACCGGCTCGCAGTCCATACTGGCGGCGTCAGGGCGAGACTCTAGCGCCAGCTTCTCGTCTTGCGCACGGTCGCTGATCACCTCGATAGCGTCGAAAGCGACAGGGTATTGGTTCACCTCGGTGTTCGGCACGACCATGATGACGGGGAACTCCACCACCGCCTTGCGCTTGAGGTTGCTCTCAATGCTCGCATTGCCGTCGAGCCGGTAGTACTGAGGCTGCGACGCCGGCACGAACTCCTTGCGCAGCAGCAATGTCACGTGCTTCTGCCAGTCAGCGACTGCATATTTCTTGAGCTTGCTGCGTATTGTCACGTTATCCTGCCCGGACCATACAGAAGCAGTCAGCCAGGCAAACGCATCGTGCGCACGAGCCGTGATGCAGCACAACAAACGGCTCGTACCGGGCTCTTGGCGAAATACCGGCTCAGCAGCGCGAACGGCGTCTGCGAGTCGTCGGCGCGCGTCTCTACGAGGTTCAGCGGCACCTCTGCGAACGGAAAGTCCCACTCGATCCGCCAGCATAGCGACTTGCGCTTGAGATCCATGTACGACGAGTTACGCACGCGCTTGCTCATTCCTGGCGCCAGTAGAGTCAGCGATACCCCGCGTTTGGCCGCGTGCTGAGCCAGCAGTTGCGTCGCGACCGGGAAGCGCGACAACCAATCGCTCGGAAGGTCAGGGTTCACGCTGGTTTCCGGCCCGATCACGCGCCGCTTCTTGCCACCGATCCCAGCTGCAGTCACCCCGCGCGGGCCGTAGCGGCGGCCGTTGACGCCCATTTGGCTGCGCGAGCGCGACGCGCTACTCGCCGACCGCGACACCTCCTCCAGGAAGAAGTAATCTGGGCATCGTAGCGCCGTGGTCAGAGCGGTCTCGCCGGTGGCGATCGAGGTGACGAGTCCGAGCCGCGTCCAACGCACCGCTGGACAAGTCGGCGTCCGTGAAGCCCTTGACCGGGATAAACTTGGTGCGATCACGCTTGCCGTCACAGTCGAGCTGCGCGTAGAGTCAGTGAGCACGACCGCCGCCGCTGCCGAACGCCGAGCGCGCTCGCGCTCCTCTCACCTCCTTCTTGTGCTTGAGACAGCACTCGAGCGAGCACGTGACGCGCTCGCAGCGCGGACAGCGGTACTTGACGTCCGCTCCGCCGCAGATGAAGCAGGCAACGGCCGCAGCGGAGTCGTCGGCGCCATCCAACGCGCGCTTCTTGCCGCCGTCCAGCTCCACCATTCTTCCGAGCGGCGAATGGCGATGGGATAGCAAAGCTATCTGCGGCGCGCAGTCGGTGGTGGAGCAGGAGGGTAGTACGTGGTCGGGGCCGCGCAGCCTGTGGCGCTAATCAGCAGACATGATTGGTCGAAATTTGCTTCAAAAGCTTCAAAATACGGTCGTCACATTTACTACAGTGAACTAGATTTCCACCGCTCGCTTCGCGAGCGCGCCTACCTACTGGCTACTACCTAGAATACGGGCTGGACCGTGTGAGCAGGTTCGAGCCGAAACTCCCGGACTCACGCTTTCTCGCTCTTTACCGAGTTCTTCAACCGCGTTGCAAGTACTCCGGTCTTGGTCGCTCTTCGAGCAGCTCCGTTGCCACGTGCAGGATGTTCAGCGAGGC
>JAADYC010000367.1:0-22672 GCA_023338135.1 Phytopythium kandeliae | reverse complement strand
CTCCAGACCGGTGGCGCGTAGCTCAGCTCGCGTTGTCCATGCAGACGCGTTCCTTGAGCCCTGCCGTGCGCTCCTTCGTTTGTCGTCAATAGCAATACACCACTGTTGGAACCACCAGCCTCTCACACATGGCTGACGCCGGTCGTGCTGCCAGCCGCCTGCGCATGGCATACCGAAGCAAGAGCAGGCAGACAGGACTTGGAGGCCTTGCAAGGCCCTCGCCGGGGCATCGCAGGCGCGAGGGAGGCCACGGAGAGTCGGCGACTCGCTCAGTCGGTTCAACCTGGCGCATGGACGCGCGCGCTGTCACGACGGTCGCGCTGGCGATCTATTAATTTATACGCTCCTTGCAGTAAAGTGCAAGCATTTAGCCAGTCCGAACAGTAGATCCAGAAGACCCGCACTCACGAAAAGGTATCAAAGTCTTGTACCCACTCATCCGCCGAGTTCAGGAGCTACTCGCGCGTGTCAACGAGCTCACTCCGTCACTCGGCGCCTCGCCCCGCCTCGCCATGGCCGCCTCGCTGGGTCTGGCGCCACCCCACGCGCACTTCTCGCCGCCGGTGCGTGAGCTGCTCGACGAACTCGTCGCGGACGCGGACACGCCGCTTCAGCCGCTGCTGGCGCGCGGCCGCGAGCAGCTTGAGGCCTTCCTGCAGCATGCGCACGGCGGCGTGGACTCGTTCGACGCGCTCGTGGCGCGCGAGGCGCCGGCGTGGCGCGAGCACCTGCTCGTGGCCGAGCGCGACGCCGACGTGCGCGTGCAGACGCGCGCGCTGCCGGCCGAGGCGCTGCGCGTGCCATTCGCGAGCGCCAAGGACGTCAAGGTGGGTCGTCCCGGGCGGCCGGACGACGCCGTGTACCTCAAGTCTGAGTACGCGCGGCGCTTCCTGCCGCGCGGCAACTTCCTCGCCGAGTACGCGAGCGAGGCGCTGCCGCCGGCCTCGGAGCCGTACGTCTTCCCGCTGCTGCGCGGCTACCGCAAGTTCTCGGGCCAGGAGGACGACGGCGAGCTGCAGGCGGCGGCCGCAACAGAGGGCCGCGACGGCGCGGGCGATCGCGGCGCGCGGCTGCTGTCGGCCTTCTTCACCAAGCCGGCGGCGCTCGCGCGCTGGGTGGTCTCGACCAGCAAGGAGAACGGCGAGGCCGGGCACCTCGCCGTGCTCAAGCGGCGCGACGGCGCCTTCGTCTTCGCGCTCGGCTCCAAGAACACGCACCTGCTGGCCGCGACGCTCGCGGACGTGGACGCGTGGTACGCGGGCGACGCGTTCCAGGCGGCGCGGCCCATGGCCAAGGCCGTGCTCTCGGCCGTGCTGGCGCTGCCGCCCGCGGACCGCTCGCTGCTGTGCGAGTTCCTGTGGCAGACGCGCGCCACCGCGTGCTTCGAGGTGCTCTGTCCGGCGCACCAGCACGTGCAGCTGCTCGCCGGTCTCGACGAGGACACGCCCGTGTTCTTCGGGCTCACGCTACCGCTGCTCGAGCCGCTCGCGGGCGCCGAGGTGTGCGTGAGCCCGCTGCTGCCGCTCGCGCTCATGCGGCGGCTCGGGCTGCGCACCGTCGCGTTCGCGGTCGTCGACTCGGCGCGCGAGGACTCGCGGCGCGCGGCGGCCATGGCGCACGCGCAGCACCAGCACGAGGGCGTCGTGAACCTCTTCCTGGACGCGGACGCCAACGTCATCGGGCTCGAGAAGCGCAAGACCGCCTGGTACGTGTGTCTGCGCGCGATCCGCGAGAAGGCCAAGGCCTTCTGCGCCGGCATGGACCCCAAGAAGAGGCAGACGCGGGCGAGCGCGCCGAGCAAGCGCGGCGGCGGGCCGCGCGAGCAGCGGCTCTTGACGCCCGAGCAGGTGCTCGACGCGTCCAGAGCGCAGCTCCGCCGGCGGTTCGCGGCCATCCAGCCGTACTTGCAGCTCTCGGACGCCGCCACGAGCGCGTACCGTGGCCTGGGCGAGCGCTTCCTCGAGTTCCTGCTGTCCGTCAAGCTCTCGGGCGGCCACGGAGACGCGCGCGGCGTCCAGCGCGAGGTCGCCGACCTCTTCCCAGTCGTATGGAGCCACTTCCTCGAGCACACGCACCTGAGCGACGACATTGCCGTGTCGTAGCGGCCAGCCAGCCAGCCAGTCGCGCCAGCAAGCAACCCACCGTGTATCGACCCTCACATCATACCTCTCTCTCTCTCTCGCTCGCTCTCTCTCCATCTCTCTCCATCTCTCTCGCTTGGCCTCCTCTCATCGCACGGGCCGGTCGTCCTGCCACCACCACGTCTTGACCGTGCCGTCGTGCGAGCTCGAGGCCATGAGCGCCTGCTTCTCGTGCCACCGCGCGTTGTACGTGACGCCGCGGTGGCCCGGCAGCGTCTCGAGCAGCTTGCCGGTCGCCACGTCCCACACGTACACGCGCCCGTCCTCCGAGCCGCCGAGCACGAACGCCTCGCGCGGGCCGAACGCCGCGCGCACAATGTTCTTGGCCGTGTTCTGGTGGCCCTTGAAGCGCTGCACCGGCTTGGCGCCGCCGCCGCTCGCCAGCGCGCTCCGGTCCGCTGCCGCGCCGCGGCCGAACGCGCCGCCCGCGCCGCCGACGGACGACGAGGACGACGAGTAGCCGCTCGCGAGGCCCGTCGCGAGGCTGCTGAGCTGGCCGCTGCTGATGCTCCCGCCGGCGCTCAGCGCTCCGCCTAGGCCGTTGCTGCCGCCGCTGGCGCCGAGCGAGGCGAGCGCGCCGCCGTGCGAGTGGCCGTGGCCGCCGCCGTGGTGCGAGTGCCCGCCGCCGTGGCTCGAGAGGTGCACGCGCGGCGCCTGGAGCATGCGCAGGTCCCACAGGCGGTTGCTGTTGTTGCGCGAGCCGCTCAGGAGCGTGTAGCCGTTGGACGCGACCGAGACGGACGTGACCTCGCCCAGCGTCTGGCGCAGCGTGTGCACGCAGAGGCCGCTGAGGATGTCCCAGAGGCGGATCGAGCCGTCCTTGGAGCCGCTCACGACCAGGTTGGCGTGCCGGTTGAACTGCGCGTCGCACACGGACGCGAGGTGGCCGCGGAACGTCTTGGCGACCGCGCCCGTCTCGATGTCGAACAGCCGCACGGCCTGGTCGTAGCCGCCCGTCACCACGTGCGTCTCGCTCGGGTGCAGGTTCACAGAGTACACGTCGCCGACGCCGACGCCGACGCCGCTGCCGCCCGGGCACCGCAGCGTCGCGACGCAGTCGTCCGAGACCAGGCTCATGCCGTCCGGGATGTACGTGGCCGAGCTGTCGAGCGGCGAGGGCGAGCTCGAGGCGGACGGCGGGACCCACGTGCCGCGCCGCGCGTTGTCGCGGTCGTCGCCCTCGGCGTCCGCGGCCGCCAGCTCGGCCAGCGCCGAGCGCAAGTCCCAGATCTTGACCGTCCCGTCGCCCGAGCCCGAGAAGAGCGTCTCGCCCGAGGCGCTCGACGTCAGGTACCAGATGCGCGACGAGTGTCCGCGCAGGTCGCGCGCGAACGACCGGCAGACGCTGCCCATGGCTGCGTCTCGCCCGCCCGCGCCGCTCCCGGCGGCCTCGTCGCCGCTCTCGCTCGCGTCGTCGCTCGCGCCGGCGGAGAACTCGACGGGCCAGAGCTTGACGGTCGCGTCGCTCGAGCCGGACGCAAGGAACTCGCCGTCCTGGCCGACAAACGTCACGAACTTGACGTTCTGCGCGTGCCCGACGTACGTGCTCTTGACCGCGTTCGGCAGCACCTCGCACTCAAAGTCGCGCAGCAGCGTCGAGACCTTGGGCACCGTGCGCGGGTGGTACCGACTGAACTCCATCTGGTACGCGACCGACTGGTGCAGCAGCTGCACCAGTCGGTTCTCCGGCATGTCCGCCTGCCGCAGCGCCGTGTTGCCGCCGCCGCCGCCGCCGCCGCCGCCGTCATCCTGGGCCGAGACAATGTCGTCCAGCTCGAAGGTCGCGCGCAGCTGCTCGACGAGCTTCTCACGCGAGCGCGCGACGCCCTCCCAGTCGCGGAAGGCGTCGACCTCGGCGACCGACTTGCACGTGAGCAGGTAGCACAGGTCCTTGAACTCGCCGCGGTTGGCGGTCACGGCGATGCGCTCGAGCGGCTTGAGGTGCGTCGTGAGGAAGGTGAAGGCCTTCTGGAACTCCTGCCGGTCGATTAGCTCCAGGTACTCTTGCTTGCACACGGCGTAGAGGAAGCCCTGCTGCGAGTGGAAGCGCCGCAGGTGCTTGTGCAGCAGCTTGGCCACCAGGTCCCAGTCGCCCTCGAGGATCGCCTTGCGCATGCGGCGCAGCGCCTCGCGGTCCTGCGCCTTGCCGAGCAGCTTCACGTTCGCCTCGTCCTGGATCGTCGCGCTCGACATGGCGAAGCCCTCCTGCTGCAGGTACTGCACGATCAGCCCCAGCACGTCCTGCTTGATCTGCGCGCTCTCCGGGTCGAACGTCGCCTCCGGGGCGATCGTCGTGCGGTGGTACCCCACGTGCGACCACAGCGGACCGCCCTGGCTGCTCGCGCCACTGTTTGCGCCTCCGTTCGCGCTGCCGCTGCCGCTGCCGCTCCGGCGCGGCGGGAGTCCGCTGCCTTTGGCTCGCGGCGCGGACGATGACGGTGTCTCGCTCATGCTTCTCCCCGTGTCTTCCCTTCTAGAGAGCGCTAAGAGTCCGGAGGCACCGCGGTGGGAAGGTGGAGCGCGGCGTGGGCAGCTGAGCCACAAGGGGCGAGCGCGTAGAGCGCAAGGAGGCGAGGACGGAGCCCGGACGCGACGCCTCCGCGCGCCGAGCTCGGCATGCAGGAGGCAACGTCGAAGCGGAGTCGCTCGCCGAGGGGGAGACCGCGAGCCTCCGGTACATACCGGTAATGGTAGGTACTCTTTCGGTACCCTCGGTGCTCTTGTACAGGTTCACCCTGTAGAAGAACTAGTTTCTTGTGCGGTTTTCTGGGTAGAGCCTCGGCATGGCGTCTCAAGGCGTGCAAGCTCTCACGCACAAAGACTAATGCGCGACCAACGGGAGCGGTGGCGACATTGGCAGGCTCGGCAGCGCCGTGCTCATCAGCGACGGCGCGACACGCTGCGCCGCCAGCTTGCGGCACTCGCGGTCCGTTTGATCCACGCTCAGGCATTCGAACGGGAGCGTGCGCGAGCACTACGAGCGAGGGACGCGGCGCTTGAGGTGATCGCCGCACAAGACGATCTTCGCGACAAGATTGGGCGTGCAAGCGCTGTTGTGCGCGACCTGCGGGCATCCATGTCCGGTGGCCACCTCCCCACGGACCCCAGCCCTCTCGGCTCTCCGCTAACGTCCGCGGAGTGTCCTCCCGAGGACGCAAGGAAAAATGCTTGCCATCCATTACTCAGCAACTCGACCACATCTAGTCTATATCAGTACACCTCCTACAAGAGACTTTCATGCTCGACACCGATATCCAGCGCTCCAAGACCGGCACCGGACACGCGCGTCCACCTCGGCCTAAGACCGTGGTCGTGCTGGGGCCTGCGAACAAGCGTCACGCCGACGTCGAGACTGCCGTCTCTGCTGCGTCCGATGAGGTCACACAGTGCGAGCCATGGGGGAAAAGGCACTGGTCGCCACGTTTCGTCGCGATGCGGTGCTGCATTGGCTACCGCGACGTCGTCGTGGTGAACATCTACGCGCCAGCCAGTGCGACGAAGAGACCAAGATTTTATTCAAAATTGGTCACGATAGTACCTTCGACCGAGTGCGCTGTATTTGTTGGCGGCGATATGAACTGTTGCGACGGAGAGGGCGACCGCCTCCCCGTGCACCGCGATGGCGACACCGAAATCGACACCGGCGCCGACGCACTCCGCACCTTCCAAGAGAGTTAGGATCTGACCGGCGTGACAAGTAAGACACAAGTGCTGAGCGATCCAGATGGAACGCATACGTATTGTCTGAATTTGCACGATGGTGAGCGGCCTAGCAGTAGGCTAGACCGATGGTACACGAACGACCTCGGCGTCGTCCTGGCCAAGTACGTCAAGTTGGACAATACCCCGGTGAAGTACGACCACAAAACAATCGCTCGACGGCTACTTTAGGCGCGGAAGAGTGACAGACGCGTCGCAATGCAAAGCAAGCCGCTGCCCGCCGCGAGAGCGTCACTGCCCACGGCGGTACTTGCACACTGGCACGACCAGCGTGAGCAGGATCGAGCCGAGCTGCGACAACAACCAACGCGTTAGTTTCCATCCCGATGTTATGTGCCAAGCGTCAGTTGCAGACACGCGCGCACCTGGAGAACGGTGACGACTGCTGGGTCTCGTATGGCGAGATTGGTGCCTGCAGCAGCCCGACGGTGCCGCCGACGCAGAAGTCGACACTCGAGAGAGCGTCGAAACGCGCGTCGCCGAACTTGTGTCCGAGGTAGGCGAGGAGCAGCGGGGAGAGCACTGTGGTGGAGAGGGCGTAAGTGACGAAGCCCGCGAGGAGGCACGCCAGCGTGTGCGCCAGCATCGCGAGCGCCATGAAGATGAGCACGAGCGCCGAGTAGAGCAGCGACGAATACACGTAGCCACACATCTCGAGCAGGTAGCCGACGACTGGGATGAAGACGACGCTGCTGAAAAACACGAGCGCGAGGTCGGCGAGCAGCTGGGTTGACATTAACCGGAGGAAGAAGGTGCGCCAGAGCGCGAGGACGGAGAAGAAGTCTGCCATGAGCACGAAGGACATCGAGAAGTGCTGCGTGCGGAACTGCTGCTGTTCAGGTCGGCGTCATCGAAGAAGAAGTCGTCCGTGGTCTAGCGCAGCCGGCGCGGCGCCGACGCTTCTGCAATTCTGGCGTCGACAGCAGCAGTGACGTTTCCTCGCACTTGAAGACTGACGGGAGCAGCATGGGCGACACCAACTCGTGCTTTGCGTCAATGTCCTCCGACGCCTCGGGGCTATCGTTGCCGTCCTCGAAGGGCTCATCGAGCTCGGTCACCAGTGTGACGACGAGCGAGAGCAGCAGCACGAGCGCGTAGATGCTGAAGATCTGCTGCATGCTGAGCCCAAGGCGCGTGTGTGCCGCCTCGAAGAGCCCGATCATGACGAAGCTCAGCTGTAGCTCGCCGACGATGAAGCACATCACGAGCACCCGCGCCTCCGGGAAGGTTTCGAGATGTGGATACCCGCGAGCTGGATGCCAGGACCCGGGAAGCCTGTGACCACCATACTGGCCAGCGGCAGGTCCGTGCCGCGCCGTGTCGGACTGGTATCGTCCCGAACGACTGTCAGCGGCTGAGAACTGCGAGATGGAGACGGCGCGTCAGCGAATGGGACCGATGGACGTACCGGTAGTGCGTGTGGCAGTGCCGATCGCGAGCAACATGACCGACAGCTCCTTGGTCGTGCGTGATTCGAAGCTGCAAGCGGACAAGCGGTCAGTCTCCGCTATGAGTGGTTGTTGCCGTCACTGGGGCGGGACGAGGGGCGGGCGGCCGATCCGTCACCACCTTACCGGTCGAAGACAGGCCAAGAACGAGGTTGGAGGCCATTCTGGCGGATTCGGTCATGGTGAACGCGTACTGGAGGCAGCCACTCTGCTCGGCGCACACTGCGGCACGGGGCGTCACGAGCGAGGAGAAGGCTAGCAGGACGCTGAGGGAGGGAGGAAGAGAGCGCTCCGCGCGCGCACGGGTCTCTCCTGGAGCACAGAACTCGTTGTAGATGCGCTCGCGCTCGAGTATGGGCAGCAGGGAGGTTCTGTGCCGCGTCAGCGTCAGCAGAAGAGCATGTATCGCCCCTATCGGACGAGCGAGCGAGCGAGCGAGCGGATGGTCGGACGTACCGCTCGACCGTGGTCAGCGACCGCCGGGCTCGCACGAGGCCGTGTCGGCAGCGGAGAAGCAGCCTGGATAGCTCGGCGGCGCGTCCACCGTGACTGCGACTGCGCACGTCATCGCTTGCGTTTGACAGTGAGCTCGGATGCTCGCGAAGGAGCGTCGCTCACTCGCACGTTCTCCGCCATCAGACGAACAAACGTCCTTTGGCCGCGATGTTTCGCGCTGAGCCTCGAGACGGAATCGAGAGCTGACTGGCGCGAAGGCGGCAGGGTCGAATCTGTGGGAGCGAGCGAGCAGGCGGGCGTGAAGCTGGCTGTGAGTCCGCACGCCTCCTTCCCTCCCTCCCTCCTTCCTTCTTTCCTTCTCTCGAGTTAGAGCGCAGCCAGATCATCGGTGCGTGCGCAGCGAGAGAGACATGCAATTCGGGGCCGTGGCTGGTCCCCCGCCCTCACGCCACGCGCGGGTGAGTGCCTTGAGAGCCCTCCGCCAGCCCTCCGCCAGTCCTCCAGCGTGGTGATGGCTGCCGGAAACGATCTCCTGCTTTTCAACTCGCGACTTCCGGCACACTTCCATGAAGCGTCCACGACCTCCGCGAACGAAGCGTTCCACTGCCAGCGAGGATGTGCGCCGTCCTAGGATGTGTGCAGCCTGCTCTGCTCTGCTCCCGCATACACGCCTGCAATGCGCCGCCACTAGGCGCGCGTGGCGGCGCTCGGATCAATCGCTCGCTACTCACCACGCACATTAGTGCTCATTGGACGCCGTCGCGGCGTGACCTTCGAGGCCAGCTGCGTTGGAAGACACGTCCGGTAGGGAACTGCCCTCTCTGAGCAGAGCAGTGCAATTCGGCACGGACGAGGTGGCCGCTGCTGAGCTTTGAGATTCCTTGCTTGGGGAGCCTGCACTCTGCTCTTTCGTCCCTCCAACGCGCGCTCGGCTCGACCGCGAGCGACCAAGCGGCAGCGGAGCTCGACTCGCTGCATCCACTTCGGCAGCCCATTTGCAAGCCTGCCTCTGTTGCGCGTGGCATGGAAGCGCATGGAGAGTCTTTGATAGAGCGCGCGGCTTCTCTCACGCAGCACGGAAGTTACCGATCCGCGAACCCATTCCCGCGTTCCTTCGGGAGGAGCCGCGATCGGAAGAAGCAAGAAGCAAGCGCATGCATATGCATATGCAGGAAATGCCACCGAGATTCGACCGCGCCGACATGGCAGCACATGCACATGTACGCAGCAACAGGCAGCGGTAGGATGGCGGCCAGAGCCGCGACGGTCGTCGACGCTCCTCGGCTCCTGTCGGGTCTGTAAGCACTGGCGGCGCCGACAGCTCACGCGGCAGCAGCTCGCCTTGCCGCCGCCGCCGCGAGCGTCCCAAGGCGACGCCGGCGTCAAACGTCCCGCCGCCTCACGCTCCGCATCGGGGCGGCCTCGCTCATCCACCCACCCACCCACCCACAGCTTAGTCTGCACAACGAACGCGAGCGCATCCGTCGTCAACCCAACATTCGAGTCACCATGGCTTTGAATCTTCAGTCCATCCGAGGAGAATGAAGCGCATCACAATGCCGTCGGTGCGTGCGCGACGGCAGCAGCAGTCTGTCCCGTCGGATCGGAGTCGCCTCCCACTTTGATATCAACGCGGTCGCGATGCCGCAGCCATCGATGAAGCGGCTGCTGCCCCCAGTGAAGGTCTCGCGCGCGGACGGCGCCATGCTGCGGCAGCTGGCGGCCACGCTCGTAGCACGCAACGTGGACCAGAGCAACGCGCTGGCGCTGACTGCGGACGGGCTCGTGCGCGACACGGCGCGGTGGCGCGAGCTGCGCAAGGCGGAGCGGCTCCGCATCTACGAGGAGCGCGCCACGAGCGCGGACGAGTACGGCGAGGGCGACAGCGCGTTCATGCCGTCGCTGCTGCTCGCCGGCGCGCTGCCTGGCGCCGTGGACGACGTCATGCTCGCGGCTGTGGCGCCGACGGACGAGGAGATGCTCCTGCTCTCGCGCTTCACGGATGACGGCGTGGCGGAGAGCAAGGTGCTGCACACGGTCACGCCGCGCTCGACCGACGAGCCGTTCCGGCACGTGAGCATCACGTGGCGGCGCTTCGACACGTTCGACTACGTGTGCGTCGACGCCTCGGGCTTCGTCTCGGCCGCGGGCGAGCGCATCGGCTTCTGGCTCTCGCACTCCATCAGCCTCGAGGCGAGCGCGCTGCCCGTGTTCGAGCGCCAGAGCATCGACCGCGGCAACCGGTCCGTCTGCGCGCTCTTCCGCCAGCGCGGACCCAACGACGTCGCGTGCTACGTCCGCGGGTTCTTCGACCTCGAGACGGACTGCGACCTCGTCACGCACAGCGTCGCGCTCCAGAACGTCGCGACGCAGTGGCTCTCGTTCGCACGGTTGCCCGACCTCGCGCTGCTCAAGAAGCTCCAGTGGCTCGGCGACCCGCGGCGACGCAGGATGCAAGCGTACGGCGGCTACGAGCCGTACAGCACCGGCGACAGCGACAACAAGCTCGCGAGGAAGACGCGCAAGGCCGCCGCGAGCGAGTGCGCGCACTGTGCCAAGGTCTTCGGCGCCTCGCGGCTGCTGGGCGGCCCCAAGCTATGCAAGCTCTGCGACCGCGCCGTCTGCTCCAAGTGCTGTGTCAAGAAGTACGTGCGCGCGTCTGCGGCGGATCCCCAAGCGACAGGGATCAAGAAGAGCACGCTCTGCATCGTGTGCATGCGCGCAGCCGAGCGCTGCGACGCCGAGGAGATGGCGCGCGAGCTGCAACTGGCGAGGGAAACCAATGAACGGCCGTGACGTATCAACCAAAGTGCGGTCGAGAAGCGCAATGCACTGGCGTGAGTGAAGCAGCGAGTTGTATTTGATTGGAATCGCCCTGCCGTCGTCGTCCAGTTGGGTAGTACAGGTCGCAGGACGCGTGTCTGCTTGCGACTCCCGTCGGAGGCTCCGATCCACGTCCTATTGGCTCGAGCATTTGCTCGATGCCTTCACTGCGGGCGATATGCTGCTGGACAAAGGCTGCGAAAGCGAGCAGCACGACGCAGGCGAGACTCGTTCGACACGACAGCGACTTCGAGCTTGCAAACACCCAGCAAACGCTCGAACCGAGCGAACAGTGCGGTCTGGACCAGATGAAGAGTTCTAGACGCAGTCGATCGGAGCTGCTCGCTCGAATACGATCCGAATACTTGAACGTGCGAGAGCGATCCTGCGAGCGCTGCCGCGTTGACACGACGCTCCTCGATCCTTCCAGCGACGCCATCATGATCTTCGCTTCGACGACCGCCATTAGCAGCAGCAACATTCAGATCTCCTTGCGCATGGATCTTCCCGCGGTCGAGACGGACTGGAGCTCGCTGGTCTGGGCCGCAACTCCCAGTCCGTCTCGAAGCTATGCAGTCCTTCACCGTAGGCGCCACTCTGTTCCTATCGACATCGCCCACACAATTGAGTGCGTCGGTGGCAATCTTGGAACGCAGCCGGCGAGAGAGAACGTACCAGCCAGCGCATCGCTGCGGCGATGGATGCCTCCGCCGCAGAGTTGGAGGAGTGCGCGGAGGGGAGGCTTCTGCGCCGTGCTGCGAGCCGCTAGTCCTCGAATTCGAGCTAACGTCAATGGCATGCCGTGCCCCGTCGTACGACAGTGCCGCTGCTCCTCTAGCTGAGTTCTTCGCGTTGCCCAGTAAAATACAACCCGCCTGCGCAAGGAGAGGAGAGCGGCGCGAACGTACCACGAGGAGTTGGACGTTCGCCGTGAGGAGACGCGGTCCGTCTCTCAGTGCACCATTGCTTGGTGTTGATGAAGACGGATGGATCTGGTCGCCATGATCCGGATCGAACCAGCATGGCACTTCCTTCGTAGCTTGGCGTCGATGTGGCTCATTGCTTGACGCTGACGGCGGAGACTCTTGCCTACTCAATTGCTCGCCAATGCGATGCTTGATGTTGAGGCGTCGCAGTGTAATCTGCAATTGCACGATGCTTGGTGTCAAACACTCCCGAGTCGACCAGTCGAGTGTGACGAAGCTAGCGCATTCCCATCGAGACTGGAGCAGCTCGCGATCGAGAAACGCAGTGCAGGAAAGCAGCTGACACACCAAGGCAAACTGAGCCGTGTCCGTGTCGCCATGGGTTCGTGGTCGACTATATATTTGCAGTGAGCAGGCCGTAGGGTCGCTATTGACTGCCTTTCGAGACTCCGATTCGTGGCTGTGCGTTTGCCGATGGATAAGCTACCGGACATGTTGTCCGCAGTCGGCATGTTTCTGGCTTTTGACCGTGGAGACGAGCAACGCGGCGCAAGTCATTCGTATCCGATACAGCGGGGCTGACTTCCGCCGCGCTAACTGTCGTGAAGCGCGCGGTTCGAACCAAATGGATTGTTCCGGACGTAGTCTTGGTCGATCGGAGCTGCTCGTTCGAATAAGATCCGCGCTCTTCAACGCGGGAGAACAATCCAGTGAACGCCGCCACGTCGACTGACTAGGAACCCAACAACCTTCCTTCCACTAGCCAGCACTGCCGCGGTCATGGCGGTGTCGCTCCTCCCGTATTCGAGACGAGCTCGAACTCGTCGGCTTGGGTTGCAGCTTCGAGTCCGACTCGAAATCATGCGGGTCTTTGCCGCGCGCGGTGGCCTGCTCGCAGCAGCACCGCCCACACAACCGTGCGAAGCAGTGGCGATCCTGGAACACAGACGGCCTGCGAGAACTTGTGCATTACGCGCCAAGTCCTTGGACGAAGCGCCGGCGTAGAGTTGGAGCGTATGGGGCCGAGAGCGGTTGCCAGTCCCTCGCATTTGGGCTAACGTCAATGCTCCGGCGGTCCCCATATCTTGCTCCGTTGTCGGACGAAGCGCGTGTGCGCGAGAAGCAGAGGCCGCGACGACGGGAGCTGGAGCCATCCATCCGTCTCTCAGCGCACACGGATGCTTGGTGTTGCCGGCGCATCCCTGACTAAGGCGTGGCACGACATCCAACTGTGGCGAGGGCGTCGCCGGACTCTCCTGACCCGCGAATTGATCGCAGCGCGCCGCAACCGCAGCCAGTCCGCGGCGCGCGTCCTCGACACGCGCGCCTCGCCGACCCTCGTTCGCTTGCTCGCTCGTTCGCTTGCTCGCTCGCTGCGCAGTCAGTGCTTGCCCATGCATCAAGGATCGAGCGGACGCGCAATTGAGCCGGCTGGACGGTCATCCGCTGTGTGCAGCGGAAGTGGTGCTATGCATGCAATTGGCTGCGGCGATTGTGCCCTCGTCGAGAACGAGAACGAGAACAAGAACGAGAACGAGAACGAGAACGCCTCGCATCGCCCGCGTCTCGCTGTCGCTCGGGAGAAGAAGGCGCGCACCCAGTCGCATCCCGAGCTTTCGCCGCCGTCCCCGCGGTTCGACGCAGTTCGCCGCGGTTCGACGCGTCCAGCCTCTTCAACGCGGACGCACGCACGATGAGTCCACCATGGCGTGCGCGCCGCCATTGTATGGCGTCCGACGCGTTCGAAAATCACAGGAGAGGCGGCGCGCGCGCACTCGCCTCGACTTGACTCGCTCGGTGTAGCGCTGCCCGGCCGCCCAACCGCGACCTATCGGCTCGATGCCGAGCATGGCATGCATGGTCCGTGTCCGTCGACCAACCCAGTTCTGGACTGCTGCGAGAGCATTGCGCGCGATGACCGCGACTTGGCAGCTGTATAGCATGCGCGCGCGTCTTTTTCGAAGAATAAGAAGGCGGTGAGTTCAGCGTCGACTAAGAAAGGCGGGCGTGTGTCCAGTCGAGGCCGGTTCCGACCACCTCAGCCACATGCTTTTCTTTCCTTTGTCGGCACTTTCACGTCACTGGTTGGCTAGAATTTAACTCATATCCGCTTCAGCCGGCACCGGATTGGCGGAATATCGAAAGCTCGTCACTTCAACCTTTGCCCCCGAGCGTTTCAGAGCGGATTGATGAGTGACCTTTATCTTTGTGTCAATCCGATCCGCGACGTCGGCCTCGTCTGCGAGCGCGCCGCTCACATTCGCCCTCCGTATGTCGTCGCCTCGGCGCCCCGTCTGCTGCTTAGTCGCCACGCCCGCTGCCTGGCACTCTCACCCTCTTGTCCTCACTATGCTGACTCGCCGGCGCGCGCCGAGTGTGGTGGTCGGCCGACGGACCAAGCGCGCGCGCCACGCCGCCACTTGCGAATTCACCCGCTCCGACTGACGGGAGACCGACATGAAGGACGACGCGCGGAGACTGGCGGCGCGCCTGCCGCCGCTGGACGTGTCCGAGGCGGACGGCGACATGCTCACGGAGCTGGCCGAGACGCTCGCGATGCACAACATCCAGCAGTACAACACGCTGCTCATGACCAAAGACGGGTTCGCGGATCCGCGCCGCTGGAAGGAGCTGCGCCGCAAGGACAACGTGCGCGTGTACCGCGAGCGCGCGCGCGCGGCGACGCCAGGCATCCCCGTGACGCCGTCGCTGCTGCTGCTGGGCACACTGCCCGGGACGCTCGACGACGTCATGTACGGCGTCTGCGCGCACACGGACGAGGCTATCCGGCTGCACTCGACGTGCACGCAGGACGGCGTCGTGGACAGCCGCGTGCTGCACGAGCTCGTACGGCCGAGCCTGGACGAGCCCTTCCGCCACACGAGCGTCAAGTGGCGGCTGCACGCGACCAACCGCGACTACGTGTCGCTGGACGCGTCGGGCGTCGCGCTCACGGTCCAGCGCGAGCGCGTCGGCTACAACATCATGCACTCGGTCGCCTTCGCGCAGGTGCCGAGCTTCGACGCGTCGCACGGCGTCGAGCGCGGCAACATGTCGATCTGCGCGCTCTACCGGCAGAAGACGCCGACCACCGTCGAGGTCTACGTGCGCGGCTTCTTCGACTTCCACACGCAGAACGACATGCTCAACTCGATGAGTCTCCAGACGCTCGCGCACCAGTGGCTCTCCTTCGCGCGCGGCGTGGAGTGCGCGCAGATGAAGAAGCTCGTCTGGCAGATGCGCAAGAATGCTGGTTGCACCGAGGCTGTCAGCCTCCACCAGACACCTCCGCAGCCGCTGCCGCCGCTCTCGAGCATCCCATCCGACGCCGCGGCCTCCACGACGTCCCAAACAGCAGCCGCGTCGGTGTCAGCGTCGGCGTCGGCGTCGGCATCGACTTCGACCTCGATCTCGACCTCGACCTCCAACCTGAACGAGCCGAGCCAGGGGACGGCATCCATGTCGTCGACCCGTGTCGCTTCCTTCTCCTCGATCACGTCGGTCTCGCCATCCGACGTCGGCAACGCCGGCGCGTGTCGCGGCTGCCGACGGGTCTTCGGACTACTGCCAGCCAGTCGAAAGACGTGCAAGTGCTGCTTCCAGCCCGTGTGCGCGCGGTGCAGCGCGCGGCGCCTCGTGTGCGTGCTGGCACCAGACAAGCGCTCGGTGCTCGAGAAGCGGCGCACCTTCTGCTCCGCGTGCCTCGACGCCGTGGACAAGAGCGACCCCGTGGCCGTCGCGCGCGAGGAGCTGCTCAGCTCGTGCGCCTTTCGCCAGGACTGGCTTGAGGAGGCACAGAGTGCCACCACGGCCTCGTACGTACCGAGCGCCGTGACCCGCCAGAGCCGCATGAGCGCCGGCATTCGGAGCTCCGTGAGTCGACGCAGCGCCGCCATCTACAGCTGAGAAGCGGCGAGTCGGCGAGCTGACCGCCTCTCTCTCTCTCTCATACTCTTGCGCACACGAGTCCGCCGCAGCGCCGCCTTCAGGGCTGGGTGTCAAGCGAGACAGATCCCTTCCGGCCTCCAAGGCAAGCGACGGATCCAAGCGGCGTGCTCCTCCGGAGTAGCTGCGCCTGACACCCGCCAGCCACGGCGAGCTGTGCCTCCTTCCTCCTAATGGTTGTAGTGTAGCAGTAGCTTCCTCGCAGGAACGCCCAGTACCAGTAAGCACCACGCACGCCTCTGCGCCAACTGTGCGCGGGAGTCAACCATGTAAATGACCGAAGTAAATATCAGCGACTCACCAACTCACACCGCGTCCTCCATGCATTCCCCAAGTTCCTAAGGCACCATTTCGCACTCACGAAGCCGCCGCAAAGCAGGCGTTCGCTCGACTCTCTTCCGGGCGGTGACGCCAGCGCATCGAGCTGCCGGGCTGTTCGCTTTCTTTGCCCGCACTCCACGCGCTCCTGACCTTTTGCACCGCCGCATTTGACTGCACTGTCGGTCGCTCCGTCTCGGTCGCTGTGAGCCGCGGACCTTCCTCGCTTGTAGCAATAACTGGAGAGCCCAGCGGTTGACTCGAACCCTCACCTGCGCTCGAGAGCGCCACAGTCTGGGCGGCACGCTGCTCGTGCTGGATCCAGGCAGGCAAGTCGTGCGACGCCCAGTTCAGCCCGGCCTTGATGAGGAAGATCACATGCTCGCACCCCTGCCCATGCATCCAGGATCGCTCATTTGTTAGCCCTGACGACAAGGAGATCGCGGTAGCCACGAACACGCACCACGATGAACATGAAGCGCTCGAGTGCCGACCACGTGGGGAGCAAGTCGCTCAGCTCGTATGTGTAGACGAGCGCACAGTTGACCACGACCGCAACGACCGACGCGCTCACGAGCACCTTCTCCCACACGCCGATGCCGTGGGCGTGCTGGGCTCGAGGCCGCTGGTACCCGTGCGAGTTGGCGAGCTTGACAAAGTCCGAGCGACTCTCGATCACATTGTTGAGTAGCGCGAACGCCGGCGCGAGCGGAAAGATCGGACTGTAGAGCGTCACGTAGCTGTACTGCACCATCAGCTCTTTGTAGTCGCCGAACGTGTCCGCGTACTGCGCCTGGTGCCGCTGCGTCAAGATGCGCGCTACGCGGTCGCGCACCGCCGAGTTCGAGACGCTCGACCGGCGCCGACCTCGATGCTGTCGCAGCTCTTCGGGACTCCCCGAGTCGTCAAGCGTATCGTCGCTTTCGCCCTCGCTGCTGCTCGAGTCGTCGTCGTGTCCGATCGACTTGGTGCGCGGTCGACTGCGACTGCGGTGACTGTGGCGCCGGACGCTCCGACGCCGACGACGAGAGTGGTTCGCCGTCGCCGTCGCCGTCGCCGTGCGAAGCTGACTGACCAGCGAGATTGCGTATGGCAGCGCGACTTCCTTGAGATTGTCAATCACTTGTGTGGCGACCATGAGGATCCAGAGGCGGTCGCGCACACGGTCGAGCGACTGCACGTAGAATGCGAGGAACCACAGCGACGCGTTGCTGTTGACAAAGTGGAACGGCATGCGCTTGATGACCAAGTGGTCCTCGTACTCGTCCTCGGTGCGATAGTTCTCGAAGTCGTTCAGCTTGCGCGCGAGTAGTTGGTACAGCAGGTCCATCAGATAAATGATGAGTGCGTTGAGCATGCCCGGACCGTGTGTGATGACTCCGCACAGCGTCGCACTCATCTCCTCGCGGGTGCCGTCGTCATTGTCGTTCGGACTGTCAGCTGCGCCAGCCTCGTCTTGGACTCTGTAGCAGTCGCTGTACGACACGCGAAGCTGGTCCGAGAGCATGTGGAGACCAACCACGTAGGCGCCGACGATGCAGCACATGATGAGCAGCAATGGAAGTGCCAGGAGCTGTCGGAACAGACGCTTGTGGTGCGGGAACCCGAAGATCTCCCGACGCGTCACGGGGTCGCGCATTCGCTCTGCACGGAACCCGGCACGCGTCTCCTGGTACCCCGAGTTCTCGCAGTGGCTGCAGCTGCTGGTGTGCGACCCAGCAGAGATCTGTGCTTGAGACGGTGGCGTATCGAGCGACCCCATCGCGACAAATGACGCCGGTGGAGGCTGATACTGCCACAGATATTCGACCTCGCGCTGCCGACGCCGCCAGCGATCGACAAACACGGACGTGCCGATGGCCAACACGAAGCTATGCAAGCAGTAGCTCTGTGCGTTCAGCAGGCCCAAAACGAACACAATGACGCCCATGACCGTCGGTGGCACCAGCATCTCCGTGTAAAAGGTGAGCCAGGCGAAGTACATGCCGATCTTGGGGCCGAAGTATGCGTGAATGTCGGTGAGCGGCAGCGAGAGAGTCGGGTCGCTGCGCCATCGCGTCACGAGAGACCGCCGCTGGTCGTCACGGTGCAATGGGAACAGCTTCACGTACATATCGCTGCGCTGCTGGAGCTGGTGAAGAAGTGGCTGTCCGCCGACGAGCACGCGCGTGCCGTTCGCTAGACATACGTCGCGCTCAACGGGGCACTCGGTCGCGATGAGACGCGCGAGCTGCTGGCTCTGGGCGGCTCCGCGGAGCGGTAACACCTGCTGCGCAAACGCCGGGTGTCTACGCACCCAATCTGCGAGTTGAAGAAGCGGCGGTAGTGCTGGCTTAGTGGACGTCTTGGCTTGGTCCGCGTGGCTCTCCGCGAGCGTCGGCGCGGCGATCGTGAGTACATACGCACGCGTGTCGTCGCGCGAGTGTGCGATCACCTCTGACTCTCGCGAGCACAGCGGATAGAGCGATACCCGCGCGCCTGCTTGGCGCAGCAGCAGCACTGCCAGCTGCACAGCTGTGTGCGCGCTCTCGATGGCCGCCGCGCGGCTGGCTGCGCGCTCCCTCCGCGTCCGCAGCCGCTGGAGCTCCGCGTCCTCGTACGGCTCCATCTCCGTCTCGAGCTCGTGATCGGACTCCAGCTCCATCTCGCCCGTGACGGACAGTAAGTCGTCCGCAGCCGCACGCCGAAGCTCCATGTACAGACAAAAGTCGGCTTCGTCGACCAGTTCCTGCGCCGGCACGAAGCGCTGCAGCTTGATGCGCTTCCCACGGCGCGCGAACGCGGTTCGCTGACTGATAGGCGCCTCGTCTGGATGATCATCCTCGTCCTCGTCCTCGTCCTCGGCCGAGGCGGCGATGAAGCGGCCGACAACCGGGACAGACCGGCGCTTGGGCCGCAGCAGCCGGAGCAGCAGCGACGACGAGGACACGCCGCCCGAGGACGAGGAGAGCGACGAAGGCGCGCGTGCGACCACGACCCGCCGCCGGCGCAGCAGCAGCGGCGCGGTTGTCGAGCGGCGGCCGCCGGCCGCGTCCGCCATGCCTCTCCGTCCGTGCGTCCGTGCGTCCGCCCGTCCGTCCGTGCGTCCGCCCGTCCACGCGGCCTTTCTCGGGTTGACCCACGTGCCGCTTGGGGGAAGAAGACTTTTGAAAAGTTGGAGAAAAGTATACTTCAGATATACGTATTGGCTGTATATCATCCTGGTCTGGACGAATGCTGCAGGTAAAGAACTCAATTCAGCTACTGCCCAGGTCAAATGCTGTATACTGAGTCTTCGCTGACGCGTCGCGTGCACTCGCTTTTACTATTGATGCGGGCATATCGGTATACTCCATATACGCGCACCTGGGAGAGAGCAACTACAAGACCATCACTCTCAACTGCAACGCGACCTGCCCGCTCGGTTCCGTTCACTGTCGTTCCATTGCGTGATAAATACCCGCCGGCGAATCGCGGCGCGGCTCGCTCCCCGAGTTTAGCTATGTACATACGCGAGCCTTGAGCATGCGCGGCGCCTGGAGCGTTCCCTTGGCGCTGGCCGCGAGCTCCGTCCACTTGGATCCTGCTGCTGCAGCACGAGAGTAGCTCTACGCCACCCCGTCCTCTCCCTTTCCGTCGCTTCCGTTCGTCGGCATCGACCTGGCTTCAATCGCCAGGCCTGTCGGCCCGACCGGCCGGCGCGCGCTCACGCGAGCGACCCGTAGCGGCTGCGCGTCGTCACGACGCTCTTCATGCTCGCGATGCTGTTGTGCCGCGACATGGCGCTGGGCAGGAAGCTGCCGGAGGACGCGGCGCTCCAGCCGGACAGCCGGACGGTGTCGCTCCAGCCGTCGTCCTCGTCGTCCTCGTCCGGGTCTCCCGGCCCACCACCGAGCGCGCACAGCAGCTCTTCACGCGCGACCTTGAGCGCGTCGCTCGCGTCCGCGTCGGCGATGCAGCGCGAGCAGAACGTGCGCTTCTTCTCGAGGATCGTGTGCGTGTCTGGCGCGAGCACGCAGACCGCCTTCTTCGCCGAGCACCGCGCGCACACGTTGAGTCCGCAGCTCTTGCACGAGCTGGTGCGCGAGAAGCGCACGCCGCGCTCGCACACAGCGCAGCGCGCGGCCGCGGCCGCGGCCGTGGTCGTTGACGCGCCGCCCGAGACCGAGCGGAACGCGAGCGCCATGCGCGCGCTCACGAACTGCCTGGCGCGCGCGCCGTAGGTCTTGGCGGTCTCCGGGCCGCTGGCCACGCAGTCGCCCAGGTCGACGGCGAGCGAGTGCGTGCGGCCCGCCTTCCGCCTCGGCGTCCAGCCGCAGCTCTTGCGCATCTTCCACACGAGCTTCTTCATGCGCGCGCAGTCCATCGTGCGCGCGAAGCTGAGCCACTGCGTGGCGATACCCTGCAGCGCCATGTTGTTGACCACGTCGTTGGTCGAGTGGAAGTCGAAGAAGCCGCGCACGTAGCACTCGACCGTCGTCGGCGTCTTCTGCCGGTACAGCGCGCAGACCGACATGTTGCCGCGCGCAATGCCGTGCGCGTCGGCGAACTCGGGCAGCTGCGGGAATGCGACCGAGTGCGACAGGCTGTAGCCGACGCGCTCGCGCGGCGACACCTGGCGGATGCCCGCGGCGTCCAGCGTCACGTAGTCGCGCGTGTCGAAGAGCCGCCAGTTGATCGCGACGTGCTCGAACGGGTCGTCCAGCGTCGGGCTCACGAGCGCGCGCAGCACCTTGCAGTCCAGCACGCCGTCCTGCACGCACGCCGTCTGGATGCGCATGGCCTCTTCCGTCGGCGCCGACGCGGCGTACATGACGTCCTCCACCGTGCCCTCCACCGTGCCGAACATGAGCAGCTGTGGCGTCACCGGCCCCTGCGCCGCCACACCCGCGCGCTCGCGGTACACGCGGAAGCCGTCCTTCTTGCGAATGTCGCGCCAGCGGGACGAGTCGGCCGTGCCGTCCTTGGTCACCAGCAGCGTGTTGTACTGCTCAATGTTGTGCGTCACGAGCGTCTCGACGAGCCGCGTGAGCACGGTCTGGTCCGCCTTGGAGACCTCGAGCTCCGGGAGGAGCGCGCCGAGTCGCATCGCGGACTGCTAGTGGTCGGAGAGCGAGCGACGCGCGCCTGCGGTCTCGCCGCCGTGCGCGTCGGCTCGAGACCGCGGCGAGAAACGGGGAAATGACGAGCGGCGCGCGCGAGCACCGCGGCGTCAAGCCGGCCCAAGCGGAGAAATGAGGCACGCGCCGAGCGCGCGCGAGCTACGGAGCGCTCGGTGGCCGTGGTGAGAGCGAGCGAGCGAGTGAGCGCAGAGGAGCCCGGTGCGGGGGTGATTTTCTTCCAGCGACTGACGCGCCGACGCGGGGCGGCCGGCGCCAGGTTATCGCCGATAGGAGCAGCCAGTACTGGCACACGAGCTGGCGGGGCGAGAAGGAGTTCAGAGGAGGCGGGATGGCAGGCAGGCAAGTGAGTGCTCGAGCGCTACGCTGCCCCGACGCAGTTGGCGCGGCGCAAGCTCCGCGGCGAGGGACTGGACCGATCTCCGCGCACATGGGCGTGCTCGCGACGGCCGAGCACGCGCTCGGCTGCTGGCCATTCGCTCGCGCGCGTTATCACGGAGGCGCGAGCGGGCGGGTCGATGGTCCGCAGGGTCGATGCCGAGAGCGTGGGCGTCCTCATGGGCTTTCTGGCCCAGGCGAAATGGCTCATGGCCAGCGCGGACCTGGAACGAGACTGTTGCACCCGGTCGCGCACTCTCCAGCCTTCAGTGCGCAAGGTGGGGCGAGCGCGAGCTGCTCGAGACGCAATGGCCACGCAGAGGACAGCCCCTGCGTGCGCCAGCCCCGACAGGCGGTGGCGCGGGCGTAGAGTGCGGCTGGAGCCGAGGGCGGGAAGGATAAGTCGCCGTGGCGTGCCTGCCTCCCTGCCTTCCTTTCTGCCTGCTTGCCTGCCTCCCTGCCCAATCGAGCCTTTGCGATCAAGACGAGATTCCTCCCGGCGACGAAGAGATTCCCGCGTTGCTCGACGGCCGGGTAGGTGGCAAGTAGGTTGGTAGTGAGTCGGACTAGCGGCTGCTTGACCCAACACGAGCGAGCTCCGAGCCGCTTCAGGAAGACGGAGCGAGCAGACCAGACGCCTCCATGGGGAGCTCGGTCAGCCGGCTGCGAGGTAGAGCAGAGCGAGGCGGTGGTCGACTCACTGGCCATTGCGCGCTGCGAACTTGGGCCGTGACCAACACACGAACGTTGTAAAGCGGCGGCGATGGCGCATTCGCGGTGGGATAGCGCATTCGCCTGACAGTGAAACACGCCCGGCGGCATCGGAAGAACCGTTTTTTGTCCAAGGAGAGCAGTGGGCGTGCGATTTGTCGTGGGTCAATCGAAGGCGAGATAGACACCGAGTCTCGCCCAGACAGACGACTGCGCACGCGTCTTGAGCTTCAGCGATGCTGAGGCGGCGTATGCGGTGTGTTGAGGTAGAGGACTGGCGCCGCTGGTCGATACCTCTGCTCTGCCGAGCAGCATGAGCAGGAACTCTAGAGCGGAACGGAGTCGGCCAAGGCAGATCGTCTGGATTCCCAAGAACCAAGCGACGTTCTGGACAAAGTGTGCTCGTTTCTTCTGGACACAAACGCGTTCTGGATTCCAAACGCGTTCTGGATTCCAAACGCGTTTTCGTTCCATCTTCTACAATTTGTTGGCTGCATAGACATGAGTCAAAGTGCGTCCTCAAGATTTGTTGGTGTGGTCACACCACTTGTGATCTCAACGACTACCGAAAGCAACATTTCCCATTGCGCGAGGAGCAGCCGTCCAGCCTAGTTCAGCCCTGCATCGCCAGACGACGAGCAAAGCGTCTCTGTGAAGACTCCTGGTCGGGACCACGCTTCATTCACAAGACACGAACGTGGCGATTG